>SOZL01000010.1:276721-324774 GCA_009733165.1 Naja naja
AGAGAAAAAGAAAAAGAGAGTAAACATAAAATAATACAGATATATATATATCTTCTTAGTTAATTATAGTCAATTGGTTAATTAATTAATTATACCATCAATTACAATACCTTTACCTTCTTATTTGATATATTTATCTCTACTATTTAAGAATATTTAAGATATTTAATATTCTCTATAGATGCACAGTCAGATCTCCTTCAGTCAAAATGTCTTCTTTCTATCCTGCACAGTCACTAGTCACTATTCGGTCTCCTGTCTTTCTTGCTTCTTTTGAGACTTCTTTCTTCTTCTCTATCACTCTAAAGGAGTTTTTAAATCTCCTTCCAAACCTTGTTCACAGCACACAAAAAAGAAAACAGTCATCCAATTCAAGTGTAAATTCTTTGTTATAGTCTAGCCGATACCCTCTGAACTCCAGTCCTCCTTCCTCTCAACCCGTCAATAATAAAGTTAATAGCTTGTTCTTCTTCGGCTCCCACCACTAAATCGCCAGTTCTTCCTTCCCTGGAGACTCACTTGTCCACCAATTTATAGGACGTTAAATTTCTGAGGTTTCAGTACCTCTCTTTGTCAGTGTTCACCACTACAACATGCTGCTTCCCTCTTTCACTTCCTTCTTCATTTGTTCAGGCCATCCGCCTCTGGACCTGGCCATAAGACCGATCTCTTCCACACTGGTTTTCAGGGTTTCCTCTTACTGCAGTGGGGTTTTATGACTCCTGTGCTGCCCTCTGAGCTTCCTCTATATGCTTAGACCTCTCCAGGGTCCTTTGTGCCTCTTCAGGCTTCCAAACATGCAAATTCGGACATTCAGTGCAGAGCTCTGCTCCTATGTCAGCACCACGTGGCGTCACCAACCCCCATCACAATTCTTATGGTCCCGATTGTTCCTGCTTCATGACAGCCCAAAATGGCTGTCATCCCTGCTGTCATCGTGGATGAGAGCTTGCTTCAGACCTAACAAGGAAATTGTGGTTCCTCGTGGTCCTTGGCGTCTCCCCTTCTTTCACCACCCCTCCATGGCAGCTATGTCCCGAAGGGTCTCCGACAGCAGTTGGCTGGATTTGGTGGGACTCAGCAGAGCTGCTATTTCCCAGCCGTTCTCTCAGTGACATCAACCGTTCTTCCTCCCAAGATCCATTACACTTTTAGAGTTGAAAATACTGACTGAAAATATATGTTATTCTCACTGTTATCTGAGGTTTATAAAATATTTAGCACTCTAAACACCTTGGTTATTTCAAGCTCAGAATGCTTCTGTGAAGTCTGAACAGCCCTTTTTCAAGCTGATTTTTTTCCAAGCTGAAAAGAGATATGTTGATCTCAGAACATTTCAAATTTGAAACATTTTGCATGCTTAGTGCAATTATCCTTCCAGAATGTATATTCTAAGTATTTCTGCCATGGTATTTTTTTCTTCTTGAGTAAGACTTTTATGTAACACTCAGTTCTAGATCAGTAGTTCTCAGTGTGGGAAATTTCAATTTCCTTGAACTGCCAGGATTGTCAACAATGTCCGTGTTGGATAAGAACTGTCAAAATAAAGTCCATGTATTTGGAAGTTGCCCAAGTAGGGAAATGCTGATGTAGATTCACAAGTTAATTAAGATACAGATATTAAGTATTTAAACTAACATTCAAAAGTTCTGGTAAATTCAAACTTTTCTTTATTTTCCAGATATAATTTAGGTGATTATAATGGAGAGATCATGTCTGAAGTAATGGTACATCGACAGCCCATAACGCCTACTTATGCTATTCCTGTTATTTCTGTTGCTAATAGCACTCAGTTTAAACACCCAGAAAGTATGGAATTGAAGAATTTAAAATAAACAAGGTGACTAAATCTATCTATCATTATGCATATTACTTACTTGAAAAAATTGCTCCTTTATAATTTTATGCTGTAAATGCATAAACTATGTGGTGTTAATTTCATTCCAAAGATTTCAAGATAACTGCTATCTAGGTAGATACAGGTAGTCCTCGAGTTACAAATGTAATGGAGCCTGCCCATTCCATTCTTCACCTAAGGATTCATGGGGTGAATCTGGTACCTTGAATGGGATCTCCTTTAGCCCACACATTAACTAATGAATCGAGGAGGTTAGTTAAGTGCACATGAGGTATTTCAGAGTGGGGAAGGCCATGGGGGGCCTACTGATGGAACAGGCCACCTGCCTAAGACGCCCAAGGCCTCCTGACCCACTGAAATACCTCATGCTCCCCTTGCTTGCCCCCACCCTGCCGTGCCAGGTCACTTAACTTGTGAAGTTCTAGCAAGCAGTCTCCTATCCAGCCTCGTGTGCCCCTGCAGTTCCATTCGGGCTCTGCAGAGCCTCACCTGGCAGGTTGCTGGCGAAATGGAGCTTCTGAGGGGCAAATCTGACACATTTGGCCCTCCGTGGGCCTCCCCATCCGTTGCAGGCCAAAATGGAGCCTCCGGGGTTGGATACGGCCCAGAGGCTCCATTTCATCATGCAACAGGCAGGGTGAGGCCTCTGCATGGATGAATGGGGCTTCAGCCGAGCAGGTACAGGACAAATGTTGCAGAGCCTCTGCGGTTGTTAAGTAAGGTGAACAACTGCTGTGGTGCTGCTGAATTTGTAGTTTGGGCCTTGTTTGCAAATGCTAGCAGATGCTTATTGTGTAACTTCTTTAAGCTAAGGGACCATTAAGTAACCTGGGGATTACCTGTACTCTTACTTATTATCCTCTGTGGTAAGTAATTTTGATAGTCTATTAGGTTAAAGGTGCCTATGAACTAATCCTGTTTGATGTTGAAAATCTGAGCAAAATCACTTTGTCAGTATTTCAGTGGGAGACCACCAAGAAATCCCATGGCTGTGGTCTCGATTGTGAAGTTGTAAAAATGCAGAAGAAAATTCTTACTAGAAATGTTCATGAAGTCACCATGATTTGCAGTCAACTTGAAAGAGCCTTTACTTGATTCTCTATTAGGGAAGGAGAAATCCCTCTTTACCTCTTATTTTATCACAATGGTACATTTTTTAAAAAGTTTCTAAAACTTTGATCTTCTTTCTCCTAATTGATTTACTCAGATAAAACCATTAATGCATTTTCTTTCATGCAGCAAGAGAAAGCTGATGCTATCGACCAAAGAGAAATATGAGAAGAAGCCCAAAATTCTATCTTCATCAGTTGCTCTTGCTACTCAGCAGTCAATTCCTGCTGCACTGCCAATCTTTAATGTTAAAGATATGAATCAGTACGACTTTCCCAGCTCTGATGAAGAACCTCTGTCTCACGTATGATGTCTACAGTTTCTTTGGTTCAAGGGAAGAAAGATACTTAGTCTTTATACTTATCTACTGCTTTCTTTTGAAGGTCTTGTCTGGCTCTTCTGAAGTTGAGGAAGAAAATGATCCTGATGGGCCATTTGCTTTCCATAGGAAGCAGGCTGTCAGTATATATGCTGTAAGTTTTGAGTTTCTACAGTACTGTATTGTTACAGTTATTAATTAAATTCATGTTTTAACACTTTTGAATTATTTCTTTTCAAAGCCTCATTTAGAACAAACTGGTGACTGGCTGTGGAATAGTCCTAAAGGTAGAAAATTAGGAGATGAGCATTACAGATACTGCTTAACCACCCTTACTGTGCCACACAGGTGCATTGGATTTTCACGTGGGCGGGTTGGGCGTGGTGGAAGGTAGCTTATTTATCGTAAAACTCACTACAGCTAATATCATATTGGAAAGTATGAACATGATGCAGAAAAGCAATTGAAATGTAGTTGTTAAATATGTTTGCTGTGTTATTTAAATTAAAAATTGTAGCCATCTGTATTCTTAATTTTCCCTTGTAAGGCATCAACAGGTCAGGATGGGTAGTTCTCTTCCTTGGCTGCTTAGGACTAAGTCTGCATAAGGTTAATTAGCCTAGCTTTGCCAACTCGGACTCTTCCCCAGTTTATGCTCAGTCCTTAGCAGCTAAGGATGTGGGTTTTGCCTCTCCTGCCTTTGGAGTTTTTCAACTTCAAAGGCAACCTTTACTGTGGATTTCCTTTAAGGAAAAAAGCTCCGTTGTCCTTTTACTTTCAACTTTGAAGCTCTGCTTCTCAGCTGGGGATCAGGCCACCAAACAGCTGAGGGCTGCTCTGGGGATCTGGAGCTGCCAAGATCCGCAGGAGGGTGTTTTCAGCAGGGTGAAGATTGACCTTCCAACCCGAGGGGTCGTTTTGAAGAAGGAGGCTTCGGCTGTTCCAGGAGCCTTGAAGCTGCTTTTTGCCAATCGTGGCGAAGATAAGGAGTTTGTTTGGCGGCCATTTTTTTTGTTGAGATGGGCATCGGCCAGCTTCTCTTGCTACTGCAGGGCAGGAAGGTTTCCCCTGCAGTGAAGCAGGCAGCCACATAGCGGTGGCTGCCTTATTCTTCTCCTTACTCAGCCTGCTGAAAATCTTAAAGAATTCAGGAGGCTGTTAACTCCCTGGATGAAAATAGAAGCCTCATGATAGGTGGCCATTTTGAAGACTCCTCGTGGCGGTGGGCATTTTGGACACCACAAGCGGCCATTTTGAAAATTCAGCTGACCATTTACAACTGGCTTCTTCATCTTCTTCTTCATCTTCCCACTCTGTGCCTTTGGTCATCATCAGTTGCTGTGACAGCTGCAGACTACATCGGGGTAGGCTAAAATCTATTGATTTCCGGTAGAGATTGGTTTTCCTATTCGGGGTAGACCAGGACCCTTGGGTACCCAGCAGGGTCTGGTCTATTCATATTGCCCTAACTGACCCAGGAGGGTTTCAGTCCCAGTAGGAAGAGAATCTCTTTCTACTGAAGTGCATTGGGCAGAAGAGTAGTGGTTGGTGTGGGGATAGAGGTTTCCCTGAAGAAAATCTCATAAGTCCCTTCATGTGTTCTCCTCCTGCCACAGATTGGCCTTGCCGATCACGATGTCTGAAGCCCCAAGGGAGACCAGAGCTTCTAAAGCAGCCAAGCCTCAAAAGGTGGCTCCAGCTGCTTCCACCAAGGGGAAACAACCGGTGAAGAAGGCCTCAAGGTCAGAGGAAAAAGATGCTTCCAGGCGCCATCTAGCCATCGAGAAGCACATTGCCAAAGTGCATCAAGCCTCTTCTCGGGCAGCTTCAGCATGCCCTTCTTCTCCTGCTGCATTCAATGAAATAGATTTGGAAGAAGGGGGACCTTCTTCCAAGACCTGAGTTCCAAACTTGGTCCCCTAATGTATCCAGGCAGAGTGCATCTCCAATCCATTCTGAAGGCAACAGTCATGCTGAGGATCTTCAGGGTGATGCAGCACCTTGGCATGCATGGCGTAGTGGTCATGGGGTGGAACTCCCATTCACTTCTACTGCATCAACATCTCGGCCTATGGGCCCTTCTGAGACTGATGTCCCTATGAATCTTCAACTCCTGATAGACAGGGCGATCAGGAAGGGCATATCAGAGAGTTTACAAAGAGCAACCTGTCACTCTTTGGCAGCCTCTGATCTTTCAGAGAGAATATCCAGGGTGTGGGATGATCTGCTGTCAGGATGTGGTTCTTTTACCCAAGGACCTGTGTCTGTATTGGCTGAGGGCCTAGCTCCTGCAGAATCAGTGGCTCCTTCATTGGTGGGGGACCCTGATCAACCTGAATCCAATATGTCTGTGGATGAAGATCCTTCACAGGAAATTCCTGTTTTTTCTGGTTGTTTTAAACATGCTCTCTTTAGTACCTTGTTGTTCAAGGCTCGAAACACCACCAATTTAAAGAACGTGGATGATGAGGCCGCTCTCATTCTTCCTCCTGAGGAGTCAGATGTGCTGTTTCATCAACCAGAAGCCAGGAAGGAGGTGGTTCCCTCGCCCAAGCTGTTTCTAAAGGTAATTAAGAAGCAGCTCAAAGCCCCTGCCACAGGGCCTAATCCTTTGGCTGCTGATCGCAGGTTCTTCAGTGTGAGACCTGAGCTTACCAAGACTCTTCAGGTCCCTACAGTGGACACTCCGATCGCAGCTTTGGCCTTATCCTCGTCTGCCCCTTCAGATCTGGAGGAAGTCCTCAAGGCAGAGGAAAAGAAGGTGGAACAGTCGCTGCAGCGATCCGGTCTAGCCGCTGCCTGGGCTGTCAAGGCTTCCTCAGCAGCTTCCTTCTTCACGAGGACCTGGATAAAATGGCTGAAGCAACTGCAACAAAGAATTCCTACATCGGATGTCCGGGCCCACCAGGACATTAACAAAATCATGGCGGCAGCAGAGTTTACTGCTGATGCCACCCTTCACAGTGCCAGTTTTGCCTCAAAAGCTGTTACTGCCTCCGTAGCAGCCAGGAGAATGTGCTGGCTTTGCAACTGGCAGGCGGATGGCAGGCGCAAGTGGAAATTAGTGTCTGCCCCAGTCCAAGGGGAGAAGTTTTTCAGGGAAGTCCTTGATCCCCTTTTGACTGAGACCAAGGACAAAAGGAAAATCCTGCTTTCCCTTCTGAAGAGGGCGGAACATCAGGCCGTGCCCTATTTCAAGCGTCCTCAGCCCAGAGGAGAGTTTTCTTCCGGGTTCCATCATCAGTCAAGACCTGTTTATCAGTGTCAAGATCCTCCTTCTGATCACTCAGGCAAGGGCAGGTAGCAGTTTGCTTCTAAACGGCCCTTTCGAGGAGGAGGAAGTTGCCCGTACCGTCACCAGCACTAGTGCTCTCTCCTTTCCCATTGGTGGTTGTTTAGCGTGGTTTGCTGACCAATGGGAGGGTATTACTTCAGACACCTGGGTTCGATCTACCATTAGATCTGGTCTTTCACTCGAGTTCTACTCCACTCCTCCGAGGTTCTTTATTTCCTGCCCAGTATCTAGAGATGCTGGGAGGCAGAGTTTGATGGAGTCAGCCATCCAGCACTTGCTGGACCTAGATGCCATTCAGGAGATTCCCCATGATCAGCAGGGGTTGGGATTCTACTCCAGAATTTTTGTAATCCCTAAGGCCTCGGGGGTGGGGTGGAGGACCATTCTCGATTTGAAAAGACTGAATAAATATGTGGTTTACAGCCGTTTCAAAATGCACACTCTTTTCCATTCTGGAGAGCGTTCAGCAGGGGGACTTCCTCACATCTATAGACTTGACGGAAACCTAATTACATGTTCCTATTTGTTCCTCCCACAGGAGGTTTCTTCGGTTCTGTTATCAGGGTAAACATTTCCAGTACAGGGCCCTTCCCTTTGGGTTATCTTCTGCCCCAGGGTGTTTACCAAAATTCTTGCCCTTTGCGCAGCACACCTTTCGTGTCTTCAGTGTTATCTGGATGACATATTAATAATGTCCTCTTCTTTTCAGAGTGCTCAACAGGATCTGCAGGCTACTATATCAGTGCTGCAGAACCTGGGGTTTTCCATCAACCAGAAAAGAGTCATTTCTCTCCCACGAGATGTCCTTCATTTGGGGCAATTATTGACACTGGGGTGTGTCAGGTATTCCTATCCCAAGAGCGGCTGTCTGGCCTTCAAGGGATGATTAGGCACGTTCAGACCAAAAGTTCTCTCCGTTGGACCTTCTTTCTCAATTGTTGGGCAAGATGATTTCCTGTATTGGAATTGTTCCCTGGGCCAGGTTTCACGCCAGAGCCCTTCAGTGGTTTCTGCCGTTTCAGAAAGCAGGGTCTAGTCACTCCCGAGGAAAGTCAAGTTGCCTAGCCAAGTATTAATTTCCTTTCATTGGTGGCTGTCCAAGGCCATGTCTAGAGGTCAGTCTTTCAAGCTGGAATCCTGCCTGATTCTTACTACAGATGCTTCCCTATCTGGTTGGGGGCCCATCTAGGTTCCCTATGGGTCCAGGGTTATGGTCTCCCCAGGAACAGGCTCACAGCATTAACTGGCTGGAGCTCAGAGCTGTTGGTTTGGCCTTGAGGAAATTCCTTGGCCAGGTGGCAATGTCTTGGTTATGACAGACAATGTGGCCACTAAGGCTCACATCAACAGGCAGGGTGGTACCAGATCCCGTCCCTTATGACAGAGGCGAGTCTCTGGTTAGGTGGGCAGAATGTCATCTCTCTCGATCAGGGCTGAGCACATTTCTGGGTCTGATAATACACAGGCAGATTTGCTCAGCAGGACGACCATTGACCATGCAGAATGACAATTGCATCCTTCCCTTTTTCGCTGGATCTCCGGATTTTGGTTCCCCTGAGGTAGATTTATTTGCCTCATCCTTAATGCCCAACTGCCCAGATACTATACAAGGTTTTTCTCCCAGGTTGTGGAAGGCACTAATGCATTACGTTGCAGCTGGCCCTCGGGGCTTCTCTATGCCTTTCTGCCATTACCACTAATCCCAGCAGTGATTCGTCAGCTCCTGTTAGAACAGGCTGAGATAGGGTGGCTCCCTATTGGCCCTCAGAGGCATTGGTTTGCTGATTTGATGGGCCTTTCTGTGAACCCCCCTTGGCAGATTCCTGAGGAAGATGTCTCTCTTCTCCAGGGGTCCCTGTTTCACCCAGAGCCCCAGTGGTTGCAACTGGCAGTGTGGAGATTGAGTGGGGAATCTTAAGGAGCGCCCACCTTCCAACAAGGTTATTCTATGATCCAGGCTTCCAGGCAACTGTCTACCATTCATTTATGAAGCTACTTGGCAAGCTTTTTCAAATTGGTGTGCCAAGTCCAACATCTTACCTTGACAAGCCTCGGTGGCTGCAGTCTTGGAATTTCTACAGGCAGGCCTGGACAAGGGTCTTTCTCCCAACACCCTCCGAAGGCAGTTGGCAGCCATTTCATCAGTCTTGTCATGTGGGAAACTGGAAAATCTGCCTCAGCATCCTGCGGTTCATAGGTTCCTCAGGGGGGCTTCCAACCTTTGTCCTCCTATGGTTCATAGGTACCCTATGTGGGACTTGCTCAAGGTGTTACAATCCCTCACCAGGTCTCCGTTTGAGCCACTTCGACAGGCCAGTCTTCATCTTCTTACTCTGAAGGTAGTTTTCCTGATGGCAATCACCTCTGCGAGGAGGGTCTCGGAATTGGTGGCACTCTTGGTTCGACCCAACCTTTGCATTTTCTATCCTCATCAGGTGGTTTTAAAGTTGGATCCAGCCTTCATTCCAAAGGTCAACACATCTGGATGTACGCAGAGCCTTAAAAATTTAAATTAAACGTACTGCTGACTTCAGACGGACGGAGTCCTTGTTTTGTTCTTTCCAGACTTCTTCATTGGGGGGTAAGGTTACTCCATCTACGGTGAGCAGATGGATCAATGCGTGTATAGCCAGGGCCTATTCCAGTAGGGCTCTGCCAGTTCCAAGAGGGATTACGGCCCATTCCACTCATAGTGCTGCTACGACTGCGGCATGGTCTACACAAGCATCAGTGGAGGAGATCTGCAGGGCAGCTACCTGGACTTCACCGTCGCCTTTCATTATCGCCTGGATGCCTTTGCATCGGTGGATGCGGCATTTGGGAGACGGGTCCTCCAACAAGTCGTTTTGGAATGTGCAAGTCAGGACCAGTCTTAACCCTCCCGAGGACAACCCTGCTTTGGTATGTCCCATCCTGACCTGTCAATGCCTTACAAGGGAAAATGGGCGTTGGTTACCTGAACGCCACTTTTCCTTGTAGGCGAGACAGGTCAGCCCCACCCTTGGACTGGTTCCCTTCCTGGGACCGTGGGGCCTTACTAACTCATCTCATTAGAGGCAACTTCTGTCGCACAGTCTTCACATAAACTGGGGAGGAGTGCACAGTCTTCACATAAACTGGGAGGAGTCAAGCTAGGCTAATTAGCCTTTTGCGCAGACTCAGTCCTAAGCAGCCAAGGAAGAGAACTACCCATCCTGACCTGTCTCGCCTACAAGGAAAAGTGGTGTTCAGGTAACCAACGCCCAATCTACATCTTCGACTTTATTATTATCTCCCTTCTGTTACAGAAACACACAGCCTTATTGTGACTTTTCCCCTTATCTTTGCCCCCTTGAATCCATTTAAAATCCATGATTTAGAACAGGGGTGTCAAATTCAATTTCATTGAGGGCCGCATCAGGGTTGTGTTTGACCTCAGAGGGCAGGGGTGGGTGGGTGTGGCCATGGTGGGCATGACACAGGACTTGTGTTGGGAGCACCTGTGGTGGCCAAGTGCTAAGGCAAGACTTCCCTGAGACCCTCCCTCACTCTCATTATATCCTTCCTACCTTCTAATTTCTTCTTCCTTCCCCTCTTTCCTTATTTTTCCTTTCTTGCTCTCTTCCCATCTTTCCTTCTTTTCCTTTGTCTTTCCTCTTTCCCTTTCTCCTTTCCTATCCCTTCTTGCATGCTCAAATGCAAAAGGGGAAACATTTCTCCTTTTGGTTTGTTTTTAGTTTGTTTTGATAGCTCTCTGCCAGCAACAACAGAGCTGGGGGGCCATGCTGTGCCCCGTTTTCGGACTGGATGGGCTGCAGCCCTCTGCCAGTGCCACCCCCAGGCTCCATTTTTGCTAGCAGAGGCACCACAGGCTGGTCCTTTGCTGTTTCCAGGCCTTCCCATTGGCCAGATCTAAGCACCCCACTGGCCGGATCCGGCCCGCAGGCCTTGAGTTTGACACCCCTGATTTAGATGCTTGCACTAATCATATTTTTTTCCTTTTTTTAACTTTATTACACTTTTATTAAATTAAAAACATAAAAAATATATTACTCAATAACAGCAATTTGTAGTGCTTATCTTATAACAATAATTTGTGCATTATTTACAGGTGTTAATCTATGCATGATTACATTCTTATCTATTACTTATATTTGATAGCTACCTATCTTTAATTTATCTTTGTTCTATCCAATTATACCATTGTTCCCACACTTTATAAAATATCGAAGCCTCTTTATCATTTAAACTCAGCGTAAACTTAACCATTTCCGCGCAGCTCATAACTTTTTGTATAAGTTTCTCTGAGGGTATGGATGGCTGTTTCCAACTTTGAGCAAAGGTGATTCTGGCAGCAGTTAATATGTGTAATAATAAGTATTTTGTGCTCTTTACATATTTCTTTTTAAAAATCCCCAGTAAGAAGAGTTCCAGTTCTAGCTCTAATTGCTTGTTAGTAATTTCCTGTAACCATTCTTTGATTTTAAGCCAATATTTTCGAGCCTCTGGGCAGGACCACCACATATGATAGTATGTTCCCTCTTTTTTTTTTTCCATTTCCAACATATGGGACTCATTTTGGGGTACATTTTTGCTAATCTCGAAGGGGGTAAGTGCCACCTATAGAACATTTTATATGCATTTTCTTATATGCTGCTGATTTTGTTAATTTGTGATTTCTGGGTCCATATGGTCTCCCAATCTGATAATTTAATATTGTGTCCAATATTTTGACCCCATACAATCATGCATCCTTTCACTACTTCTTCCTCCAATTCTACTTCCAAAGGGTATTTATATATTTTAGTAATTTTTTTTTATCCAGGCCTAATAAGATTTTGTCTAATTGTTGTGGTTTCAGGTATATTCCGTAATCCTTTATGTCTTTTTTATATCGACTTTGTATTTGGAGATAAGCCCACCAGTCTACTCATAGCCCTTGTTCTTAGAGATCTTGTATTGTTTTTAAGTTCCCGTGAATATCTAGTAGGTCTTTATATTTTAACATTTTATTCAAAACTAAATTGTTTGGATGGGTCATCGCTTCCATTGTAGATAGCCAGGTTGGGATTTTTATGTAATGTTTCTTTTTGACTTTGATCCAATTGTTTATTAACAAATCTCTGATCAAGTGTCTATGGAAATATTGTTGTTTGGTGGCTCCTGTATCCCACAGAAAGGCATGCCATCCTCTCTGCAGGTCATGACCTTCTATAGCTAGTATTCTTTTATTCTTCAAATTGATCCAGTCTTTTAACCAAACTAATATTGCTGCACTATAATATAGTTCCCAGTTTGGCAATCCAAAACCTCCTCTGCTCTTCATATCTTGTAGTAGTTTCATTTTTATTCTGGGTTTTTTCCCTTGCCAGATAAACTTTGCTATTATTTTATTAAGGTTATTGAAGAATGTCTTTTCTAATTTAACTGGAATGGTTTGGAATAGGTATAGAAATTTTGGTAGTATAGACATTTTTATGGCAGCTATTCTTCCTAGCAATGACAATTGCATTTTAGTCCATAATTCTAAGTCTTTTTTTGTTTGTTGTAGTAGCTTGTTATAATTATTCTCCTTTATCACCTTACATTGTGCTGTCAGCCATATACCCAAATACTTGATTTTTCTTGTTGTTTGTAGTCCAAGCGCTCTTTCTAATTCTGTTATTTGTAATTCTATTAAATTTTTTGCTAAAAATTTCATTTTCTGTCTATTGATTTTCAATCCTGCCACAGTTTGCACTAATCATATTTCATATGTCATTGCACACTGTAACTTCTCTGAAAATAATGGGAAGATCCCGAAAACCTACGACATGTTACCAGACCTCTATTATGCCTACTTGAACTATCAGTTTGGCAATCTATTTGTGGGACAGGTGTGGTATTTCATCTTTCTTGAGAGTAGGTGCCTCCTGGTACCCCTGTGATTCTGTGCATCTTCTGCTTAAAGGGGTAGGTGCTTTGAGGTTCTTCTGAGATAATCTCTGTATGCAAATAATGAGAAGAATATAGGGTAGGTCTCAAAGCATCTTGATTTCTCATCACATGATTTGCATGGGTATTGGTTTTTTTATAGGTTGCATTAAAATCCATGTCAAATTACATTAGCATATTTTTCTACAAGGATTTATGTGGCATCAAAAATAGTGATTAAGCATATCTTGTCTGAATTCTTTTGTCCAGAGTGAGCTATAATATATTGCTTTCAGCATGTAATAAATACTTTTTTAAAAAATTACCTAGCTAATCTTGACCCTTCAGCACTGTTTTTTAGCTTATAAAAATGTGGTATAGAGATGTTTTACATTGCTACTACTACAGATGCACATCAGCTTGGAAAGAAGTAGTATATACTGTATATTTTAGTATTTCTTATCATAGTGTTGTTCACAGCAATAAAAACTCTTTGATAAGTCTCCATAATCTACTTTCCTATCATCACATTCAAAATTGCCTCAAATTAGAGGCTTGTAGAGAATACACCATCCTTTGTGTTTAGTGATCTACTTTCTAAAGTATTTTTAAGTATTTATTTGTACTTTTTAAAAGCTGGGTTATTTTTCTAGATATAGAGGGATGAGGGCTCTTTTTATCTTAATTCCAATTGGATTTTGCAGCATATTCATTCTCTAATTATCTTAGCCTTTTGTCCCCCACAGCTACAGTTTGACACTGTTAGGCCTAATTACCATATTTACCATTTAAACTTGTTTGTGTTTCTTAAATTATGAAAAATTATATTCATAAGGATCACATAGTTTTTGAAGGAAGAAAAATTCTTGTAATGCTTTAGTAAACTTTGCAAGCATTTGAGCAGTGAAAACACTTATAGTATTTATCGTAGCTATCCTTGTTAATAGTGACGTCTATCCAGACTGTTCTTTGTTTTGCTTCCCACTCCTATTCAAACCTACAGTATAGTAAACTGCTTTAACCACCTACAGTGGTTTGTCATTTTGTCCAAATAAACAAATACTGACTTGTTTCATTTAAACTAGAGAATTACTGTAGCAAGTTGGAGTTTCTGAGCCTGAGGTTCTTGGTTATCTTTCAAAGGCATCCCTTTTTCTTATAAAAAGGAAAAGGCCTTTCTTGCTAAATTGCCATAATAAGAAAAGGTATAATTTATCCACTTCTTTCATTGTATGTTGTCTTGCTTTGTTATATGTAGCTCTTAAATACAGGTAGGGCTGAGCTTACTTTAAAAACTGATTTGGAAGAACTATTTTTTAACTCACCCAAGCATGAAACCTTTTTACTATGCATTAAAAAAAGCCCAAGTTTCTTTCAAGCTTCCCCATAAATATATTATTAATTACCATTAGTTAGATTTGTTGTGATTCGTCAACTCCTTATGTAGTACCATATTCTTTCAGGCTAAATGTGAAAGCATGAAAAAAGACCTGATGCTTTAATAAGTAGGAGAGAAGTACAGGTTTTTCATGAGGATCTGACCATTCCTTCCAAATAATTTTCAAATTGTGCAGGGCCCTTTTGTGAATGTTTTTCTGATAGTTGAAGCAACCAGTTTGAAAAATATTTTCACAGAATTTCCCTACTATTTCTTCCTGATGTTTTAAAAATAAGTTTTGGATGAAGATAGGAATAACACTGTGGCTTATATATAATTAAAAATATGCTTCTTTGCATTTTTAGGGTGTTCCTGGACCGAGCATATTCAGAAAACAACAGTCCATTTTGCCAGCTGGATTCAGAAATACTTTCCTCACAACTACACTCTTCAGTCAATCAATTTGCCAATACCTCAGAAACAAATACCTCAGACAGATATTTTTTTAAAGACCTTAGTCAGATACTAGTCAATTTCAAATCATGTAGATGGAGGCATTTTAGGCCTCGGACACCATCCCTACATGACAGTGATGAATTTTCCTATAGGAAATTACACAGGAGTGTAAATCAAGCAGACACAGTACAACCTGGGACCCAGACATGCAGTACCTCTATACAAAATAAAAGTAGCAGTGGTTCAGCACACTTTGGTATGTTGATTTTCACAAACTTAATTCTAAACACACCTTTGGCAAAAGCCCAATATTTCCTCCATGATTTTTCTCAGTTGCTGATGTTTATGTTGCATGTTTAAACACCATGCTAAAGTTAAAGATTAATATAGTAGATTTGGTCCAGTCTTAGTTTGTACTTTAATTATAGCTGTATTGATTCAGTCCCCCTATGATTCTTATGTTTTTAAATGTTTCTTTAGTAGAATTTTATAGTTTGTTCTTTAAATTTGTTATTTATCATTGCTGTTTTATTTATATTTGCTACTTTTGACAATTTATAATTTGCTATTAAGCGCAAAATAAGGAATTGGTTTAAAATGTTCAAGATATTGACACTTAAAATCCAAAATCTAACAGTATACACAATCATGAAAAGTCCTACGTATACAATGATTTGTTGGTTAAAAGGACCAATTTGTCAGTTTTGTTTTATTAAGACAAAAAGCTTAGAGATCACCACTGAAAAATGTGTAGCCTGTAGTTCCTTTGGCAGTGTGAATACCCATCTATATCAGATCTTAAGGAGATGGTACAAATAGAATATCTTCTTTTAGAAACCATACTAATCTGTTGAAAGGAAGCAATTCTGTCCTGACTTCTAGTAAAAGGATATTGTTTAAAAGAGTCTTATACAATGCTATCTAAAAATGAGCATGAATATAATTTATGACTTCAGTGGTTTGGGGGCAGTTCAGAATTATATCTCCAAACTGTAAATTACTGGCCCAGAAGGATATTGGCTTCTGACTGAACAGCACTGCTATAGAATTCTGGAAGCAGTTGCCAAGACTGAGATTGTGTTGGTTAAATATGTCATTTTCAAATGTAAATCTTGAGAGTTTAATTTTTCAACTGTGATCATCTTCTTTCTATCTTCTATAACTGACACAAACCTCTTTTAATTTTTTTATTGATGATATTTTTTTTATTTCCAAAGTTAAAATACAAAATCCAAAAAGAAGACAGAAAAAAAAGAACAAAACAAAGACAAAAACAAAAAGAAAAGAAAAAAAAGGTGTGTAAACAAAATATCAAACTTACACATAAAATGTTCCCCCTGGTTGAACACTGATAAATATAACTCAACAATAGTAATTGTTCCCCCCCCCAGAACAAGGTTGTTTATGAACCTTCTCATCTATATTGGCAAAATTGCTATATAACATTAAAAATATCACAAGGTTTTAACATTAAAATCATCCAGCTCCCATCTTTTTTTTTATAATTATTTTTGGGGGCATTGTAGAGGATATATGATATGTAGTGTTCAAAGTCCTTAATTTAGTGTTGCTTTGATTTTAATATAATCCAAACCTCTCTTATAGCTGAGCTTTCACAGCAAATTATAGACAGTTCCTTCTCAGGGGCAAAGAAAGTAAGTGTTCTTTAAGAAAATAACTGCAAAAGAAACTGAGATAATACAGGTAGTCCTTGACTTACAACAGTTCATTTAGTGACCGTTTGAAGTTACAACATCACTGAAAAAGTGACCATTTTTCACACTTAACCGTTGTAGCATCCCCATGGTCATGTGATTTACATTCAGACCAGAGGTGGTATTCAGCAGGTTCTGACCAGTTCTGGAGAACCGGTAGCGGAAATTTTGAGTAGTTCAGAGAACCGGCAAATACCACATCTGATTGGAGATTTTACAGTATCCTTCCCCTGCCATGCCCACCAAGCCATGCCCACAGAACCGGTAGTAAAAAAAATTGAATCCCACCACTGATTCAGACGCTTGACAACTGATTCACAATTATGACAGTTGCAGTGTCCCAGAGTCATGTGATCACCATTTGTGACCTTCTGACAAGCAAAGTCAATGAGGAAACCAGATTCACTTAACAACTGTGTTACTACTTTGACAGCTGCAGTGATTCACTTAACAAATGTGGCAAGAAAAGTCACAAAATAGGGCAAAACTCGCTTCACAAATTTCTCACTTAACAACATAAATTTTGAGCTCAATTGTGGTTGTAAGTTGAGGACTACCTGTAGTTCCCACAGTAGAAAACAAATGGGAAAATAGAAAGTTCTCATCTTTTGAAATAAAAAATAGAAATATGGACAAAAATAAAATGGAATAACAGAGTTCTTTTTAAAAACTATTAAAATCCTTACAATAAGAATCCAGTATAATCAGATCAAATCATTTTCATTGTAGAAAGGAGAACACTCATTGACATCCTTGCAGCAAAAGTGAAAGTATATTTTATAACTCCAAAGTACAGTGATGAAAGCTCACATTTATAATCCAACAGGGAGGTGTAGAGCACTTCAGCATTCAGCCAGGTTATTAACAGTTAAAATGTTAGTCAAAAGCAAAAAAAAATCAACTTCAAAATGTGATGTTAAAACAGAGGTACCCCTAAGAATACAAACAGCAACAGGAAAAGATGGAGACCTTACCACTCCGGCTAGTCTTACGGAGAATTGCAATCCTCTGGATTCTCTTCCGAGGCAAGTACATGGTCCTCTGAGGGTCATCATGCAGTATTCCAAGATACTCATGTTCAAAATCCAGGGACCATGCTGTGAAAGAACTGGCTTTGGCACTGAAGTCAGCTGTTTGTCGGCAGGGAGAAAACAGCAGCCACCCACCCCCTTCAGTGCACCAGTTTCTGGAGTACTCCTTAAGCCACTTTTAAATTCTTTCAGAATGGTTCTGTAGCTATGGATATCTGTTTCTTTAAAAAAAAGACAAGGAAATAATCACTGACGTAGTTGAATAAAAAGAATACCTATAGTAACATACCTAGTAATTTTATTAAGACTTTTGGTGATCTTAATTGTCTAATCATTAAGTTTACTATAATTGCTATTTATGACTTGAATACAGGCAGTCCTGACTTACAACCACAATTGAGCCCAAAACTTATGTTGCTAAGTGAGAAATTTGTTAAGTGCGTTTTGCCCCATTTTACAACTTGCCACATTTGTTAAATGAATCCCTGCAGTTGTTAAATTAGTAACACGGTCGTTAAGTGAATCTGGCTTCCCCATTGACTTTGCTTGTTAGAAGATTGTAAAAGATGATCACATGACCCTGGGACACTGCAACGGTCATAAATATGAACCAGTTGTCAAGCATATGAATTTGACAATCCCCATGATATGACCATGGGGATGCTGCAACAGTCATAAGTGTGAAAAACGGACATAAGTCACTTTTTTTAGTGCCGTTGTAACTTTGAATGGTCACTAAATGAACTGTTGTAAGTAGTGGACTCCCTGTAATCAATTGAGTCAATAAGAATAGGAATATTCTTCATTGGTCAAGTGTGATTAGACACACAAGGAATTTGTATGTTATTATAAATAATAAGATACCAATAAGAGAAGGTGGTAGATGAGAAAAATGAGAAGATGAGAAGGATAATACCTACTACATGGGTAAAATATCTTTAGGCATAAGACAGTGTTGTGGGAATTAGGTGTTTAACAGAGTGATGGCATGACTAGTTGTTTTGGCATGCAATGCCCTCTAGTAGCGTCTTGAGGGAAGAAGTTGAAACAGTTTATGTCCAGGATATGAGGGGTCAGTAGATGTTTTCTCAGCCTTCTTTCTGACCTGTGCAGTACACAGGTCCTCAGTGGAAGGCAGGCTGGTTGCAGTTCTTTTTTCTGCAGTTCTAACTATCCGTTGAAGTCTGTACCTGTCCTGTTTAGCTGCTGTACCAAACCAGGCAGTTACAGAAGTACAGATGACAGACTCAGTAATTCCTCTGTAGTAGCTCCTTGGGCAATCTTAGCTTTCTGAGTTGACACAGGAAGAATATTCTTTGTTCTGCCTTTTTAATGATGGTGTCTATTTCAAGTCCCTGGAGATTATAGAACTCAGAAACTTGAAGGTGTCTACTGTTGATACTGTGTTGTCTAGTATTGTAAGAAGTTATAGAATAGGAGAGCTTCTCCTAAAATCTACTATCATCTCTACAGTTTTAAGTGTGTTTAGCTCCAGGTTGTTCTGGGTGCACCACAGGGCCAGTTGTTCAACTTCCCGTCTGCATGCAGACTCATCATTGTCTTGAATGAGACCAATGACTGTTGTATCATCCACAAACTTCAGAAGTTTAACAGAGGGATCCTTTGAGGTGCAGTCATTGGTATAGAGATTGAACACTGCATCCAGTTTTGGTCACCATATTATCAAAAAGATGTTGAGACTCTGGAAATAGTGCAGAACAGGGCAACAAAGGTGATTAGGGGACTGGAGGCTAAAACGTATAATAATAATAATAATAATAATAATAATTATTATTATTATTATTATTATTATTATTATTATTATTATTATTATTATATGAGACTTCTATGCCGCCCTATCTCCCGAAGGACTCAGGGCGGGTTACATTAAAAGAACAATACTAAAATTAAAACAGAATTAAATTCAATAAGAAATCTCATTAGGCTAAGAACAAAGCTAACTACTAAAAATTCCCATCCCTCCATCAGTCCGGGTTGGCAAGTTGGAAAAGCCATGTCTTTAGGCCACAGCGGAAAGAACGAAGGTCAGGGGCCATCCGAAGCTCCAGGGGAAGTTGATTCCAGAGGGTGGGTACTCCCACAGAGAAGGCCCTACCCCTAGGGGCCGCCAGCTGACATTGTCTGGCTGACGGCACCCCAAGGAGGCCCTGCCTATGGGAGCACACGGGATGTTGGGAAACGGTTGCTGGCCACAGGGCTCCCTGCAAATACCCTGGTCCTAAGCCATGAAGTGCTTTATAGGTCAATACCAGCACCTTGAATCTCACCCGGAGAGCAACTGGTAACCAGTGCAGCTCGCGTAAAAGAGGTGTGACATGGGAGTATCGGGACCCTCCCAGCACAACCCGCGCCGCTGCATTCTGGACAAGTTGAAGCCTCCAGATGGTCTTCAAGGGCTGCCCCATATAAAGAGCATTGCAGTAGTCCAGACGGGAGGTGACGAGTGCGTGAGTGACTGTATGCAGGGCATCCCGGTCCAGGTAGGGGCACAACTGTCACACCAGACAAAGCTGGGTGAATGCCCCCCTGGCCACAGCTCCCACCTGCTCCTCCAAACTGAGCTGTGAATCCAGGAGGACACCCAAGTTGTGAGCGCTATCTATGGGGGGCAACATCTCTCCCCACTTAGCCAGAGATGGAATATCCTGGACAGCTCCAGATGCTGGTACATACAGCCACTTGGTCTTAGTCGGGTTGAGCTGGAGCCTGTTCCTCCCCATCCAGATCCGCACCGCTTCCAGGCACCTGGACATCACGTTGAGGGCGTCACTGGGTTGGCTTGGGGTGGAGATGAAAAGCTGGGTATCATCAGCATACTGGTGATACCTCACCCCAAAGCCACGGATGATCTCACCCAGCGGCTTCATGTAGATGTTGAACAGGAGGGGCGAGAGCACCGACCCCTGAGGCACCCCACAAAGGAGGGGCCTTGGGGCCGATCTCTGCCCCACTGCCAACACCACTTGCGTGCGGCCCGAGAGGTAGGAGGAGAACCACCGTAAGACGGTGCCCCCCACTCCCAACCCCTCGAGGTGCCGCAGCAGGATACCATGGTTGATGGTATCGAAAGCCGCTGAGAGATCTAAAAGGACCAGGACAGAGGAGTAACCCCTATCCCACGCCCTCCAGAGATCATCCACCAGAGCGACCAACACCGTCTCCGTGCTGTACCCGGGCCTGAAACCCGATTGGTACAGATCCAGATAATCGGTCTCCAGGAACACCAGGAGCTGTTGCGCCACCATGCTCTCAACAACCTTGGCCACAAAGTGAAGGTTGGAGACAGGACGAAAGTTGTTCAAAATAGCTGGGTCCAAGGCAGGCTTCTTGAGGAGGGGCCTCACCACCGCCTCTTTCAAGGTGGAAGGGAAGACTCCCTCACTCAGAGATGCGTTAACCACTGCCTGGAGCCAGCCTCGCGTCACTTCCCAGGCGGCATAAACCAGCCAGGAAGGATACGGGTCCAGTAAACACGTGGCAGCACTTAGCTTCCCCATGACTCTGTCCACCTCATTTGGAGTCACAGAATCAAACTCTTCCCAGATAGAATCACCAAGACCCGTTGCAACACTTCCATCGGACTCTGACCAGTCGAAGTCCAAGCCGGCCCGAATCTGAGCGATCTTGTCCGTCAGATGCTGACTAAACTCCTTGGCACGTGGCAAAGGGTCACCACCACCCCCCAAATTAAGGAGGGAGCGAGTGACCTTGAACAGGGCGGCCAGGCGATTATCTGTGGACACAATGAGGGCAGAGAAGTACGCGCATTTCGCCACCCTCACTGCCGCAAAATAAGTCCTAATATAGGCTCTTAGTTGTGTTCGGTCAGATTCGGACCTGCTGGCTCTCCAACAGCTCTCTAGGCCTCTCCTCCGCTGCTTCATTTCCCGGAGAAACAGGTTGCAGGAAGTGAGAACAGTTGCAGGAATTGAGTATGTCTAGTGAAAAGAAGGACTAGGGGTGACATGATAGTGTTCCAATATTTGAGGGGCTGCCACAAAGAATAGGGGTCAACCTATTCTTCAAAGCACCTGAGGGCAGGAGAAAAAGCAATGGATGGAAACTGTTAGAATGTTAGGAATCTGTACACCAATTAGTTGGGTTGGCAATATATAAACCAACAATGTATGTTTGTAGCTTTAAGACAAAATCACTGTATTGATTTATACTATATTCCAATTGGTTGATTATATTGCAAATTACCATAAGAGGGAGGTAGAGATCATAGCGTACTCTCTGACATTCTGTTGCTATCTAAGGTTCTCTGTTATATTTATGCTGTGCTTATACTTTGATATCTTTGTTTACTGTAAATGACAAAGGCAACCGGTAAGAAGACTTTGTAATTGGATATTATGTGGACTGTTAAACATATATGACCTGGACCGTTTATTGGACTGTGCTATTTCTTAGAGTAAATTTTAACTCAATTTAGTGTATCTGTGTGTGGCTGAATAATTATTCATAACTACTCTCATAAACATTTCCATGTGCATATCCTTGTTACTCAAGGGTTATTCTGTACATATCATAACATTGGTTATGGGCCCAGAAAGATATTGAGAATCAGTGTGAATATGCAGTTTCATATTCAGACAGCTGATTGTGGTGTATTGTTAAACTACCAATGGCACAAGAACAGTCAACCAGTATATCTCAGATAACCTGGTTGGATGGAACAAACTATGTTTTCTGGTCTATGAAGTGCAGCCTACTTCTGCGTAAAGATGGATTATGGACTGTAGTTAATAGTCCATCGGATGTAACAACTTGGGACCCATTGAATGATGAAGATAAAAAGAAAATAGCTGACTTTAACCAGGAAAATGAAAAGGCTCTTAGTATAATTGGACTGACACTGAGTGATCCGCAGCTAGTCCATATTCGTGGTGAAGAATCTGCTGCTAGATGTTGGGACATTTTGAAGAGGATTTATGTTCGAGATAGTGTGGGTGCACACATACACCTTACACGTAAACTGTTTAGAGCCCGTCTTATAAAAGGTGGCTATATGTTAGCTCATTTGGAGTTTATGAAAAGGACTTTACAAGAGCTACAAGAAAAGGAGCTGATTTTCTCAGAGTTGCGTCAAGTTTACATCATTCTTTCTTCTTTGGATGAAACTTATGATGATTATGTGTCTTCACTGGAAGTTTTAAACAGAGATGAACTTACATTGACTGGCATAACTGGAAGACTGTTAGAAGAGTCAAGAAGAAGGCAAAATAGAAATCAACTGAGAGAAAAACAACCACAGGAAGAAAAACTGTCTTCAGCTGCCTATATTGTTAGGAAATGTTTTTCTTGTGGGGCTAAAGGTCATATAACCAGATACTGTAAAAAGGGTAAGAAACAGAATGCTATTAATATACAGAGATCTTATAAAGATGTTAGTTTAGCCATATCAAGTACAACTACAACTGTAAACCATGATATATGGGTAGTTGACAGTGGAGCATCGCAGTGTATAACTAAAAGTAAAGAGAGGTTTGTTAACATGACAAAGAGTAAACAGCATGTATCATTAGCTAATGGATGGAAATTGAGAGCATCTGGAGAAGTTACTGAATATTGTTCACCGGCAGGGCCTCCTTGGGGTGCCGTCGGCCAGACAATGTCGGTTGGTGGCCCCCAGGGGGAGGGCCTTCTCTGTGTGAGCTCCCACCTTGTGGAACCAGCTGCCCCTGGGGTTACGGTTGGCCCCTGACCTGCGTTCCTTCTGCCGCGATCTAAAGACTTGGCTGTTTTTGCAGGCCGGCCTGGATTGAGAGGGATTGGGGTTTTAATTGGGCATTTTAATGTGGGATTTTATTGTTTATTTGGATTGGGTTTAATACTTTTTTACTATTTATTATTTATTTATTTATTTATTAGTGGGACTTGTATGGCGCCCCATCTCCGAAGACTCAGGGCGGCTCACAATTAAAACAACAACAACAATAAATACTTTAAAAAAAATTAAACTAAACAAGCCCCAGGACATAATTACAAAATACAAAGATAAAAACCACCCCACCCGAGGGTCACAGCCCGGATTGGTTAAACAACCAGGTCTTCAGGTCATGGCGGAAGGTGCGGAGGTCAGGGGCCAGGCGGAGCTCCAAGGGAAGTTGATTCCAGAGGTCAGGGACTGCGACAGAATAGGCACATCGTCGGGGGACCGCCAGCCGGCATTGCCCGGCTGACAGGACCCCAAGGAGTCCTTGCCTATGTGCTCGCACAGGGCGGTTGGTATTCGATGTCGGCAGAAGTCGCTCCCTTAAATAATAAAGACCCATGTCATATAAGACTTTGTATGTTAGAGTTAGAACCTTGAATCTCACCCGGAGTGCAACCGGCAGCCAATGCAGGCCGCGCAGGAGGGGGGCAACATGGGAGAACCGGGAGACTCCCATCACCACCCACGCTGCCGCATTCTGCACCAGCTGCAATCTCCGGATGGTATGCAAGGGCAGTCCTAAATAGAGAGCATTGCAGTAGTCTAGTCGCGAAGTAACAAGGGCATGAGTGACTGTACGCAGGGCATCTCGGTCCAGAAATGGGCGTAGCTGGCGAACCAGCCGGACCTGGGCAAAGGCCCCCCTGGCGATGGCCCCCACCTGCTCCTCCAATCGGAGCCGTGCATCCAGGAGGACCCCCAGGTTCCTCGCCCTATCCACAGGGGGCAACACCTCTCCCCCTATGGTCAATGATGGACATTCCAAACTGGACCGAGATGCCGGTATGTACAACCACTCAGTCTTGGCCGGGTTGAGCTGAAGCATGTTTCCATCCATCGAGATCCACACCGCATCCAGACAGCGAGTCATCACGGAGAGGGCATCACTGATCTGGTTTGGGGTGGAGATATATAACTGGGTATCATCAACATATTGATGATACCTCACTAAAACCGAATGATCTCACCCAGCGGTTTCATGTAGATATTAAATAAAAGGGGAGAGAGGACCGACCCCTGAGGGACCCCACAAGTGAGCGCCCTCGGGACTGATCTCTGCCCTCCTGCCAACACCGATTGTGACCGCCCCGCAAGGTGAGGAGAGCCACCGAAAAACAGTGCCCCCACCCCAACCCCCGGAGGCGTCGCAAAAGGATACCATGGTCGATGGTATCGAAAGCCGCTGAGAGGTCTAATAGGACCAGGATAGAGGAAAAACCTCTGTCCCAGGCCCTCCAGAGATCATCCATCAGTGCGACCAATGCCGTCTCTGTGCTGAAACCAGGCCGGAAGCCCGATTGGCACGGATCCAGGTAGTCCACTTCATCCAGGAAGAGCGGAAACTGCCGAGCCACCACACTCTCAACAACCTTCGCCAAAAAGCGAAGGTTGGAGATTGGACGAAAGTTGTCTAACACGGTCGGATCCAGGGCAGGCTTCTTCAGGAGGGGTCTCACCACCGCCTCCTTCAAGGCGGAGGGGAAAACACCCTCCCTTAACGAAGCATTGACAACTGCCCGGATCCAACTGCAGGTGACCTCCCTGGCAGTATAAGCCAACCAGGAAGGGCACGGGTCCAACAAACATTTGGTGGAACTCAGGCGCCGCATAATCCCGTCCACTTCATCCTCGGAAACAGGATCAAACTCATCCCAGAACACACTGGCCAGACTACTTGTATCCCGTTCCTCAGACCACTGCAAATCAGAGGACAACCCGCTCCGGATTCGAGCGATCTTATCCGACAGATTTGTATGTTATACTTTTTATGTGAGCCACCCCGAGTCCTTCAGGAGATGGGGCGGCATATAAATCCAAATAAATGAAATGAAATGAATGTATTAATGAACGTTTACCGATGTTATATGTACCTAGAATGATATTTAACTTGCTATCTGTAAGAGCAATGGCAAAAGCAGGATTTGTTGTAATCTTTCAGGGAGACAAATGTTTAATTGAAAAACAGGGTAAAAGCGTTACTGCAAGATTGGATAATGGTTTGTTTATTATACATGATAATTCATTAATTAATGCTAACTCAGTTTATGAGAATAAAAAGCCTCATGATGAATGTATTCATCTGCTCCATAGACGTATAGGACATATAAATTTCAAAATGCTAAAGAAAACTGTTGAGTTATCTAATGGTATAGAATTAAAACCTTGTACAAAGTATTTAAATTGCAATGTTTGCAATCAAGAAAAAAGCAAGGTAACTCCTGCAAATAGGGTAAATGGATTCAAAACCAGTGAACCAGTAGAGGTTGTTTTTGCTGATATTATTGAACCTAATAAACCTAGTTTAGGTGGAGCCCGTTACATATTATAATGGATCATTTTTCCAGATATGGTTTCTGTTATTTAATGAAAACGAAGATAGGAACATACCAGCATTTTGTAAACTAGCTAAAATTTGCTGAAAGGAAAAAGAAACAGAAAGTTATTAGCTTAGTTACAGATAATGGTACCGAATTTACCAATAGAAAATTTGAAGCCATGTTACAGAAAGCTGGCATTGAACATAAGCGTTCTGCTCCTTATAGACCACAACATAGCTCATATATTGAATGTAGAGGACAAACATTACAGGCTATGGCTAGGACTATGATTTCGGATTCTGGTTTATCAGAGAAACTTTGGGGTGAAGCAATAATGTGTGCTAACCATGTTTTGAATAATGTAGTGAATTGAGCGACTGGTGAATTACCATTTACTCATTGGCATGGAAAAAAGCCAGATCTCAGTTATTTACATACATTTGGAACCCCAGCATGGGTTCATATTCCCACGCAAGTAAGGTGAAAGGGACAACATAGAGCGAGACAATTATATTTTGTAGGTTATGAAGCTAATCATAGATCATTTAGATTTTGGGAGCCAGGTACTACTAATGTATATTGTAGTGCAAGTGCTAAATTTCTGGAGCACGTTGGCTGGAGAAAGCTTGAACAGGAATATAATAAGGTACAGGATAGTGTTGTTGTTGAGACTCCATTGTTTACCGATAATCCTGATGATAATAATATTGATGATAAGATAGTGGAGGAATCCTCAATGGAGGAATCATTAATAGAAGAACCCTCTATGACTGTAGAAGATGAGGATTTGATAGGGGAGGTAAAGGAAGAGAACATGCCAAGAACATGTACTGAGTTGCCTAGGAGGTCAACTAGGGAGAGACGTCCACCTGACAGATTTCAAACAAGCATTGTATGTCAGGTTAATACAGAACCTTCTAACTTCAATGAAATAAAACTGTATTCTACAAAGGATCAGGTAGCATGGCAGGAAGCTATGAATAGGGAGTTAAACTCGTTAAAGGATTTAGAGGTGTATGAGGATGTAAAGTTACCAATAGGTGAGCGTGCAATAGGTTGCAAATGGGTGTACAAGATAAAGACTGGTGTGGATGGGACTATTACCCATAAAGCAAGATTAGTTGCTCAAGGATTTGCTCAATCAGATAAGGACTATGATGAAGTGTTTGCACCTAGTCTGAGAGCAAATACATTGAGAGCAGCATTAGTTTGGGCAGCTAAGAATAAATGTAAAATAAACCACGTAGATGTTGAAACTGCATATCTACATGCACCTTTACAACATACCATCTATATGAAAAAGCCATTAAGTTTAAAGGATGTCGGAAAAACTGATTATTGGAAATTAAGGAAAAGTCTTTATGGTCTAAAGCAATCTGGTTATGAATGGAATAAATGTATTGTAAAGGAATTAGTTTCAAAAAGTTTTGAAGCTGGTATAGCTGATCCTTGTTTGTTCCGAAGAGAAAAAGATGATTTAATTTCTTTATTACTGTTATTTACGGATGACATAGCAATTATAACTAAAACTGAACAAGAAGCAAATGATATTGTTCATAGATTACAGAAAAAATTCAGGATTAGAAATTTAGGGGAAATTAAGCATTATTTGTGTCTTGATATAGTGAAAACGAATAAAGGTTTTAAAATTTCGCAAGCCAAGAAGATTAGCCAATTATTAAAATGCTATAATATGGAGCATTGTAAATCTGCTAAGACACCAATTAGTAAGGAATTTACACATAGTGATATTAAAAGTCCTATGTTTGATAAGGAAATATATCAATCCTTAATCGGTAGTCTATCATATCTGGGTAATTGGTCTAATTCCAGATATATCTTACAGTGTAAACCAATTGGCTAGGTATAACGCTGAACCAAATGAAAGGCATTGGCAAGCAGCTAAGCAAATACTTAGGTTTCTAAAACACACAATCCATTATTCGTTATATTTAGAACCAAGTAATGAATTAGTGTTAACTGCATATGCTGATGCAAGTTTTGCTACTGATATAATGACTCGTACAGTAAGTCAACATCAGGTATAGTGGTAATGTTGGGTAATGCTTTAATAGGATGGAAGTCTATTAGACAACAACATACTAGTTTATCCACTATGGAAGCGGAATTCTCATGTTTATCATTAATGTGTACAGAATTGATATATTATAAACAATTGTTGAAGGATATTGGAATTACTGTACATGATCCGTTTATTGTTTATGAAGACAATCTATCTTGAATTAGTATGACTACTAATTTAGCTGCTAAAACAAGGTCTAAACATACTGATTTGAGATATTTGAATGTTAGACAGTGTGTTCAAAATAAATTAATTCAGTTAGAATACTGCATGACTGAACATAATGTTGCAGATCATTTCATGAAAGCTCAAGGTGCAATTAAGCATAAAGAGTGTTGTGAGAATTATGGTTTAAAGATGTAATGTATTATATATTGACCTACCCAAAGGGGAGAATGTTAGGAATCTGTACACCAATTAGTTGGGTTGGCAATATATAAACCAACAATGTATGTTTGTAGCTTTAAGACAAAATCACTGTATTGATTTATACTATATTCCGATTGGTTGATTATATTGCAAATTACCATAAGAGGGAGGTAGAGATCATAGCGTACTCTCTGACATTCTGTTGCTATCTAAGGTTCTCCGTTATATTTATGCTGTGCTTATACTTTGATATCTTTGTTTACTGTAAATGACAAAGGCAACCGGTAAGAAGACTTTGTAATTGGATATTATTTGGACTGTTAAACATATATGACCTGGACCATTTATTGGACTGTGCTATTTCTTAGAGTAAACTTTAACTCAATTTAGTGTATCTGTGTGTGGCTGAATAATTATTCATAACTACTCTCATAAACATTTCCATGTGCATATCCTTGTTACTCAAGGGTTATTCTGTACATTTCATAACAGAAACTAATCAAGGAGAGAAGCAACCTAGAACTAAGGAGGAACTTCTTAACAGTGAGAACAATTAACCAGTGGAATGGCTTGCTTTCAGAAGTTGCGGATGCCCCGTCACTGGAGGCTTTTTAGAAGAGAGTGGACAGACACTTGTCTGGAATAGTATAGGGCAGGGGTGTCAAACTGGATTTCTTCGAGGGCTGGATCAGCATTGTAGTTTTCTGCAGGCTGGCAGGGGGGATGGACGACCTCCTGCACCACTTTGCCAGCCAAAACGAGGTGGGGGGTGGGTCCACTCTGAGTTGGACTATAAGACCTCCAAGGTCCCTTCCAACTCTGTTATTCTGATTTCATAAACCTGGTTCATAGGCTAATTGACATAGTGCAACAAGGTCTTTAGATGTAATAATTCAATCACTTTTTGAAGCTTCTGAGTTACAGAGTCTTTCCAAAATCCAGTTTCATACCTGCCATTATCATTCAGAAAAGCCATAGTTTGCAATTGTTGAATCTGGCAAAATATGGTTTGCGTTTATTCTCCAATCTAAACTGAAAACAATTATAACGTACTAGCTTGGAGTGAAACTGCATTCCCTTGTGGCAGTAAACTGCTATTTATGCAATGAAAAATGTCCTAGGAAGAGCCTAATTATGTTTTCATAATCATGCCCATTGTGGATCAGGAGGTGTTTCTCATTGTCACTCATGCCTTAGTCATCATGCAGTCCAATTACTGCAGTGTGCTTTACATGGGGCTGCCCTTGAAGACTACTTGGAAACTAGCTAGTCCACAATGCTGTAGTGCGAGTAATTATGGGCACAGCTCAATTCACCCACATAACACTGCTGCTCCAAAATCTGCATTGTGGAGTTCTGGGTATAATTCAGTGTGATCATCTTAAACAATCCTTCAGGGCATAGGGCTTGAATATCTGTGGGACAGCACCTCTCCACTTGTCTTTGTCCATCCTATAAGATCAGAAAGAGTCCTATGAGGCCTATCAACAAAGCAGCAGCATGTTATGAGACCCCAGATGCAACCCTTCTCTCTTGCCAGGAACAGTATCCTACCTCAAGTCCTAAAAAGAACATGGTTCTTCCCAGAAGCACTGGGTTAAGATGGTGTGTATTCTTGCTAATCACCATGTAAGGGTGATATAATTATTAATTGCTGTGTTATTGTTTTACTTCTCTAGCATAGTCATTTCTGTGGTCTTGTTAGTGATTTTTTAAACTTCTCTAAGCTGCCCAGAGTTGCAGGAAAGCAGGCGGACTTACATATTAGTAGTTTAATTAAATAAAATTAATACACATAAATGGCCCAGAGACTTTATTATTGTCTTGAATAACTTATAATTGGTAAGAATTTAGATAAGTAAATGTTAAGCAGAAATTGTCATTAATCTGTGACTTTCTTAAGGGAGATAAGCATTTTGTGATCAAAATTCTGAGATGAGTAATGCCTGAGATAGATGTACTTTTCAAGGAATTCAAACTTAACAGCTTTTCATATGTCTAATTCATGCATAATACTAAGTCATAATATGGCTTGTTTAGTTGGTTTAGCATGATAGTGAGTCTGTTCATTATGGCTTAATGTTACCTGTGCACCATAGTAGCTTGTTCATAAAGCACGTGGAAATAGGTTACAAGTAGAAAAGCTTTAATCAATTTAATATGCTTGAATACAGGGAAGGGAAAACAAAATGGGAATTAAAACCATAGTATTTGAGGTAAATTATTGAAATAAGGAATATTTTTAAACCTTGAACAATACTGAGATCTAATTCTTATTTTTAAAAACTATATTTACAATTTACATTGAAATTAAAGTTTCATTTTCACAATTTCATATCAAATAATTTAATTTCTATGAAATAATTAAGACAGTCTTTTAAAGCATTTGTATATATTCTATAATTGTGTAAATTATTTGATCTAACTGCAGAAATAGTTCTTTAACTGAAAGCTTAAGTAGCATAGTAATCAGAAAGGTTGTACGAAGAGGTGCTTAATTGCCCAAGGCAAAAGTTCATTTGCTGTCATGATAACATTCTCTCTCCTTTTGGTGGTAGTCTGATAAGGGGAATGATTCAGAAAACACTTGTTATAGCCTTTATATCAGGGGTCCTCAAACTTCTTAAATGGGGCCAATTCACGGTCCGTCAGACTGTTGGGGGGCCGGACTATAGTTTAATTTGCCTAATGACCGGCTGGGTGGGCATGGCTAGGTGGTCATGTGACTGGGTGGGCATGGCCAATTTAGCAGTCCATTAAACAATACACAGCAGCCCCCTTTTCTATTCGTTTTAATACTGCAATGAAGTTTCTGCTCTAGGTTTTTTTTTTTACCCGGGGGGGTGGGGGTGGGATGGAGGGGGAGAGGGTGGCAACGCCTGGGGAAGGAAAGGCATGCTTTCCACAGGTCTCATGTCTATATTTAAAGGGCCAGCTAATGTCATTGGTGTTGGGAGATTCATTGGTGAGGTGATAGTAACTGGATGTGCGATGTTCACTTGAGCAGTAACTGAAGTTGGTAAATTGACAGATGTGGTGAGTGTTAACGGAGAAGTCATGGACAAAGGGCTGGTTATGGTAACAGGGTGGCCTAAGCTCATTGGGCTGGAGATGTTAACCGCGCTCAAAACATTGGCTGGGCTTCTCATATTCATTGCAGCAGTCACAGTGCAAGGCGCTGATCCTTCGGTACTCTCCCCCTGCAACTGTCAGCCGCTGTGCTGCTTCTCCGGGGAAGCAGCCGCATCCCAAGCACAGGCCTGTCATGCTGGTGGTGCCGAAGATGGCAATTTTCTTGCAGGCTGTGTCAGCCAGGCCTCCAGTCGTGCGGCTTCCCTTCATGCTGTCGCCATTACCTGCTCATCACTCCAGCCCAGAGCCAAAGCAAGCCCTTCCGCCTGGAGCTCCACCTGGGGAGGCAGGGCTAGTGGAAGGTGGTGCCTCGCCATTTTGGTTCTCCCAGTGGACAGAGCACCCGTGAGCCACAGCTGAGGCCAGTTGCTTGGAGTCGCAGCAGAATGAGCAACCGAAGCCCAACTCTGCCGTCCCCTCCCCCGGTTCTCAGACGACTTGCTCGCCAGCTCTGGCCACCCAAGAGAACTACCGGGTGGCCATTTTGAAAGGGGCAGGAGCAGTTTATGCAGTGGGCAAGTCGCAGGATACAGTCTGAGCCTCGGTCGGGGCACCTCCCTGGAAATTGCTGCCCAGCCCAGGTGTTTGGAAAAACAGGACAGTGCAGAAAGGGGAAGGGGAGAGGAGGAGGAGGAGGGGCCTTACCCAGAGGCCAGCTGACGGATAAAAGCTGCAAGGCTCTTCCATAGTTCTTTCAGGCGAGTCGTCCCCACGCAGCTCTCCGGTCCCTGACCAAGCACACGGGCGGGCAGCCTTTTCTTCCGATTCTAGCTACACCTCAGCACTCGCAGCTGCGGGAGCCCAGCACTGTGGTTCCCCTCACTCCAACCAGCAGCCTCTGCTCACGTCAAGAAGCTGGCGGACAGGAAGTGACATCGTGGAGACACCAGCAGCAAGGGAACAGACTTCTCCGTCCCTGCGCTGACTTTCTGTGTGTTTGTGGGGTCCGGAGGAGGCCAAAACCACCCTGGAGGGGGATGAAGCAAAGGAGAAGAGGCCTTGTGAGGTTCCAGGGGAGAACGCAACTTCCCTGCAGAGCTGCCAGGCTATTACTCTCTAAGCCATGACACAAAGAAGAAGCAGCCTAAATGGCCACCACACAGCCGGAGACAGCTTCAACTTAAGAAGAGTGCAGGAGCGGAGTTAGTGACAGTGTGGAACTGGGTGAGAACTATCCCTTTTAATTTAAAATATAACCCTGAGAAGTATATTCAGAAAAGTGGACTCATATTAAGTGGCTTCATTCTAGCTATTGGGGTAAAAAGTTAGTATCTTAAAATACAGAAAATCGGACTTAAAATTGGAATAAATTGAAAACTGATTTAAGATCGCCACCTACTGTCAAAAGGAAAAAACAGATCCCCAAAGTGTGGAAAAGACCTGCTGGTGCTATGACAATTAAAAGTGAGGATTTTATTATTGAAAGACCCCTGAAAGCTACAATATAAGACTCAACTGGTAGAGGAATGTATGAAGATTTTACCCTTGGACTATTTAAAAGATTAGATTGATTAATTTCGGGACATAAAGATCCTTGGATATTGGACATTGGTTTTTTATTTTGAAAAGTGGCTTTGATTTGGATAAAGGACAGTTGGATAGTTGGACAATTGACTGGGAAGAAATAAACAAGAACAAAGATGAGTGAAATTTGCAAAGAAATTGTGTTGGATTTTCAGGAAATAAAAGATACACTGGCAAGAGGATTTGAGAACATTCTGAATAAAATACAAAACATGGAAATTGAGATACAAATGACAAGAAGAAAGCAGGAGGACCAGGAAGAGGAAGAGCCAACTGAAAGAGGAATTAAAGATAAAAAGGAAATAAAAATAAATATAATGATTGATGTAAACCAAGGGGAGAGTACTGAATTGCAAAGAGAAACCTTTGGGAGAAAGATAGGGGTGAGAGTAGATAACTTGGAAATGAGATTATGGAACATAATAGAGAAGGAAGAAATGTTTAAGAGGAAAGGTCAAAAAGTGGTAGATAGAAATGGAAATATAAGAGAGGAATATGGAAGACAAGCTAAGAAGCGAAAAACTAAAGCTTTAATATGAGTAAGAGACGATGGTTAAAAGAAAAAAAAGAAAAACATTGTGAAGTATTATACAAGACAATGAAAGGCAAAATTTAATAAAAAATATAATGGTAGTATTAGAATTGTATAAATTGTTAAATGTACGAATGATGAATGTTATAGTAGCTGTATTAAAATGTGACTAGAAAGGGGAATTTTTCTTTTTTAAATATAATAGTGGCATACTCAGAAATTAATAAGGGGATAGATAATGGAAACGTATAATTTAGTATAAATTTGTGAAATGCTGTTAGAATTATATAATTAGGTAAACACTGCAAATATGATTATTAATATATAATTGGGAGCAAAAGGAGTTTTATTTATAAATAAATAAAATAAATAAATAATAATTTATTATTATAAATAATAGTAATAATAATAATATAAATTTATAAATATATAACAATATAGAAATATATGTTATATTTCTATCCCATTGCCTAGGGATTATATAGAATAAATAAGATTTAAAACATCCACAGTGCAGTCTTAAAAGTTAGATTTTGCTTTATACAGTGAACACTCTGTTTTTATTATTTATTTATTTATTATTTGGACTTGTATGCCGCCCCATCTCCGAAGACTCGGGGCGGCTCACAACTAAAACAGCAACAGTAAATAGTTAAAAAAGAATTAAACCGATCACAAGCCCAAAATAGTTAACAAATCTAAAATTTAAAAATTTAAAATAATTTTTAAAAAACCATCCCCTGCCCAGGGAGGGGTCACAGCCCAGTTTGGTCGAACAACCAGGTCTTCAGGTCATGGCAGAAGGTGCGGAGGTCAGGGGCCAGGCAGAGCCCCAGGGGCAGTTGGTTCCAGAGGTCAGGGGCCGCGGCAGAATAGGCTCGTCGCCAGGGGACCACCAGCCGACATTGACTTGCCGACGGGACCCCGAGGAGTTCTTTGCCTGTGGTTTTTGTCCCTGCTAGTCATATTTTGGATATATATTCTGCAATTATTAAGAATTTTGAGGCACTGCAGAATACAGAAGTAGCAGTTACGTAGTCTGAAGGAGAAGCTGTAACTGTCCATAGTAATAAAGCATGTTGAAACATTCTGCCTTTTAGGCGCATGCAGAGGTTTATACTCTGGACTTGTATTTCTTTGGTTCCAAAATATTACAAAATACAAAGTGTTGTTTTAGGATTTCCATTTGTTTCACGTTCTTCAATGATCACATAGTCTGTATCTATCTAGTGAGTATCTTAATTCAATTTGTGCTTTTCAAAAAGCCTTCAAGTCAAATTTGATTCCTGGTAACTATATGGATACAATTTCTATGGCAGTATTAAGGAAAGTGCTGAAGACCTCTGCCTTCTTCCAGGATTTTTTTTTAATTGCCTTACAGCTGCCTAGTGGCCCCTCATCTAAGAGTCAGGCTGCATACAAGTTTAATAAATTATTGTTCTTATTGTTATCTACAAGGCTTTAGCCTGCTTAGCTTCTAAGAGTTCAAACAGATGCTACCACCTGGTGAGACTTATAAAAGATATCAGTGGATAAATTGCATAAACAAAGTTACATTATGACTAGAAATCACCATAAATTATCACAAGTTTGTTCAAAGAAAATTAGATATTAATCCTTACTTGGAAATTTGCAGTGTGAATTTCTAAACTCTTAAAATTTAAAATTTGCCAATTCCCTGACAAGCAGTGAATTTTACATATTTTAGTCATCCATGGAGAAAAAGTGTACTTTTCCGTACAGATTGCTGTGTATCTTATGCTTACGTGGATCCAGGGAGTTAGAAACCATTTACCAAATGCTGCTATATAGCAACTTCTACATGAATACACAAAATAGTTATATCTTACCTATGCTGCATCACTACAAGGAAGAATGGATAATTATTAAGAGGACCTACTTTTCTCAGGTATCAAATTACCTGTTACTGTATGGTAGCTAAATGTTATGTTGCTGCAATGAAAACAAGGCTATAGCTAATGCAAGTCCAAGAACATTTTCCTTTTTAATTATGATGATGCATAATTTCCTGAGTTGATCAATATACAGGTGAAACTCAAAAAATTAGAATCTCATGCAAAAGTTCATTTATTTCCATAATGCAACTTAAAAGGTGAAACTAATATATGAGATAGACTCATTACATACAAAACAAGATAGTTCAAGCCGTGATTTGTCATAATTGTGATGATTATGGCTTACAGCTCATGAAAACCCCAAATCCACAATCTCAGAAAATTAGAATATTACATGCAATCAATAAAACAAGGATTGTACATAGAACAATATCAGACCTCTGAAAAGTATAAGCATGCATATGTACTCAGTACTTGGTTTGGGCCCCTTTTGCAGCAATTACTGCCTCAATGCGGTGTGGCATGGAAGCTATGAGCCTGTGGCACTGCTGAGGTGTTATGGAAGACCAGGATGCTTCAATATCAGCTCTTCTGCATTGTTCGGTCTCATGTCTCTCATCTTTCTCTTGGCAATGCCCCATAGATTCTCTATGTGGTTCAGGTCAGGCGAGTTTGCTGTCCAATCAAGCACAGTAATCCCACGGTCATTGAACCAGATTTTGGTGCTTTTGGCAGTGTGGGCAGGTGCCAAGTCCTGCTGGAAAATGAAGTCAGCATCCCCATAAAGCTCGTCTGTGGAAGGAAGAATGAAGTGCTCCAAAATCTCCTGGTAGACGGCTGCGTTGACCCTGGACTTAATGAAGCACAGTGGACCAACACCAGCAGATGACATGGCTCCCCAAATCAACACAGACTGTGGAAACTTCACACTGGACTTCAAGCATCTTGCAGTGTGTGCCTCTCCATTCTTCCTCCAGACTCTGGGTCCTTGGTTTCCAAATGAGATGCAAAAGTTGCTCTCATCAGAAAAGACTTTGGACCACTGAGCAACAGACCAGGTCTGTTTTTCTTTAGCCCAGGTAAGACGCTTCTGACGACATTTGAAGCCCATGTCCAGGATCCATCTGTTGTGTGGTAGCTCTTGATGCACTGACTCCAGCCTCAGTCCACTCCTTGTGAAAGTCCCCAACACTTTTGAATGGCCTTTTCCTGACAATCCTCTCCAGGCTGCGGTCATCCCTGCTGCTTGTGTACCTTTTTCTTCCACATTTTTCCCTTCCACATAACTTTCTATTAATGTGCTTTGATACAGCACTTTGGGAACATCCAACTTCTTTTGCAATTACCTTTTGAGGCTTTCCCTTCTTATGGAGGATGTCAATGATGGTTTTCTGCACAACTGTCAGGTCAGCGTTCTTTCCCATGTTTGTGATTCCTACTGAACCAGACTGAGAGACCATTTAAAGGCTCAGGAACCCTTTGCAGATGTTCTGGCTTAATTAGCTGATTACAGTGGGACACTTTGAGCCTAGAATATTGCAGCTTTTCACAATATTCTAATTTTCTGAGATTGTGGATTTGGGGTTTTCATGAGCTGTAAGCCATAATCTTCACAATTATGACAAATCACGGCTTGAGCTATCTTGTTTTGCATGTAATGAGTCTATCTCATATATTAGTTTCACCTTTTAAGTTGCATTACTGAAATAAATGAACTTTTGCACGATATTCTAATTTTTCGAGTTTCACCTGTAAAATTGATTGAATGTATAGATAAAAGGAAATTGGCTAAATCTCAAATATGTTTTGCTTCTATATGTATTAGTTGAACGTAAGGGTTCTGTCAATTTTTCATGTAGAATTATGTGGTGTGATTTACTGCCAATCCTTAAAACACATATATGCAGAGATGGGCAAGCCTGAGTCAACCTAAGTATCCCTAATTTTGTTTAGAATCAAGCATTTAAACTTTTAAAAAAATTCAAACATATCCTGTACATTTAAGGGAAGAAATTCAAACAAAATGTATACATTCTGAGCTGAAACAGAAAAAATACATATGCAATTGGGTTTTTTTTTCCTTAATGTGGGAGAAAAAATAGAACAGTGGTTCTCAACCTATTCTTCACCACTGACCCCCTTTAAATACCTTTTGTGGCCATGTCAAGGTTTAAATCATAACATTTCTTCAAGCCTTCACGGACCCCCAGAGGTCCATGGACCACAGGTTGAGAACCACTGGAATAGACTATTCTTTATTGGCCAAGTGTTATTGGACATACAAGGAATTCTTTGTATTACAGCCAGTACAGTTACAGGTAGTCCTTGTCTTCATTTAGTGACTGTTCAAAGTTACAACAGCACTGAAAAAAGTGACTTATCACCATTTTTCACATGATGATTGCAGCATCCCTATGGTCACGTGATCAAAATTCAGATGTTTGGTAACTGGCATGTATTTATGATTTGCAGTGTCCTGGGGTCATTTGATCACCTTTTGTGATCTTCTGACAAGCAAAATCAATGAGGAAGCCAGCTTCACTAAACTAACAACTGTGACTCTGATGTGAAACACTGCTTAAGTGTCAAACCCCAGTCTGGGGTTTGCCATACCTGGGGGAGGGAACTCAGCACAGGAGGTGGGTAGTGGGGAGACTGGCTGTGATGTCCAGGTGCCTGGAAGCGGTACGGGTCTGGATGGGGAGGAACAGGCTTCAGCTCAACCCGGCTAAGACCGAGTGGCTGTATGTACCGGCATCTCGAGTTATCCAGGATATTCCACCTTTGGCTATGCGGGGAGAGATGTTGCCCCCCATAGATAGGGTTCGTAACTTGGGTGTCCTGGATGCACGGCTCAGTTTGGAGGAGCAGGTGGGAGCCGTGGCCAGGGGGGCATTTGCCCAGCTTCATCTGGTCCATCAGTTGTGCCCCTATCTGGACCGAGATGCCCTACGTACGGTCACTCATGCACTCGTTACCTCCCGTCTGGACTACTGCAATGCTCTTTACATGGGGCTGCCCTTGAAGACCACGCGGAGGCTTCAACTTGTCCAGAATGCAGTGGCGCGGGTTGTGCTGGGAGGGTCCCGATACTCCCATATCACACCCCTTTTGCGCGAGCTGCACTGGTTACCGGTTGCCCTCCAGGTGAGATTCAAGGTGCTGGTGTTGACCTAAAAAGCCCTTCATGGCTTAGGACCAGGGTATTTGCGGGGAACCCTGCTGCCAGCAACGGCTTCCCAACATCCTGTGTGCTCCCATAGGCAGGGCCTCCTTGGAGTGCCATCGGCCAGACAATGTTGGCTGGCGACCCCTAGGGTTAGGGCCTTCTCTGTGGGAGCACCCACCCTATGGAATCAACTGCCCCTGGAGCTTCGGGTGACCCCTGACCTCCGATTTTTCCGCCGTGGCCTAAAAACATGGCTTTTCCAACTCGCCGACTCGGACTGATGGAGGGGAGGGGATTTTAACAATAATTTTATACATTTTTGGCTTAGTGAGATTTCATATTTAATTTTTTTTTAACTTTTGTACTGTTTCTTTTTATTATTGTAAGCCACCCTGAGTCCTTCGGAAGATAGGGTGGCATAGAAATCTCATTAAATAAATAAATAAATAAATAAATAAATAAATAAATAAATAAATATTGAGCACCGAAGCTGCAAGCAGTGTCCCAGCCCCGAAGTGGCAAGCAGCGAAGCGGCAAGCAGTGAAGCAGCAAGCAACGCGATGCTGATGAACGGCTGATAGTTGGCGGCTTGCATTCAGCCTCAATCGTAATTGCCTGCAAGCCAGCCAAACAGGCTGCTCATTGACACTGCCGATGGCATGGCAATCAGCTGATCAGGCCTGCCAGCTGCTCCGGTGGTGAAAGGGTGTGATTCCAGCATTCAAAAGGCTCTGGGAGGCGGAGGCTCCCAGTGCGAACTTGAGTCCTATATTTTGTTTTGTGCTGAGATCCAGCTTAATAAACCACTGGGAACTCAATGTGAGTGGCATCCTGATTGTGGGTTTGCACTCCCCTTCCCCCCCCCCCCGGTTGGATTGTGTGTCTGAGTGCTCCTGGACAGCCTGCTGGAAGTTAGGGGAGCAATGGGGAGATGGCAGAAGGGACGGCGCCAGCAGCTGATGTGGGAGCTGATGTGGGGGCCCTTCCCCCATTTCTTCCACAACGTCCCACCGTCTGTGCCATCAAAATCCTTCCCGGGGTGAAACTACCAAAGCCTAAAATGTATGCGATGACACCAAAAGAGTTGCAGGAGCTACAGAATTATATAGACAAAGATCTAGCTAGGGGGTTCATTCAGCCTGCCCGCTTTCAGATTGCGGCCCCTGTGTTGTTTAAGGAGAAGGACAGAATAATGCACTTGTGAGTGGTCTTCCAGGGGAATCAATGGGGTGTGCTTAGAGAACATGTACCCCCTTCCCCTTATAAAGGACGTTTGCTCATTTGGCAAAGGAGCGGCTCTTCACCAAGTTGGACTTGAGGGAGGCATACTACCAGGTGAGGATTAGGGAGGGGGATGAGTGGAAGACCGCCTTTAATTGCCCCTTGGGGAGTTAATCAGTTTCGGGTGATGCCATTTGGACTGCAGGGGCCCCCGGCTGTCTTTGTGCAACTTATCAACAAGGTGTTGCACGAGCACTTGTATAAAGGGGTTCTCGTGTACCTCAACGATATCCTCATCTATACCGAAATCATGGCTGAGCACACCCAACTGGTGCGAGGGGTTTTGCAAAAACTGTTGGCGGCGAACCTCTATATGAAACTAAGTGCGAGTTCCACCAGACCTGTTTGGACTACCTGGGATATTGCATCTCCAGTGCCAGGGTGGAGATGGATCCCACCAAGGTTCAGGCTGTGGCAGGCACCAAAAACATGCAGGCAGCTGCAGACTTTCATGGGGTTTGCTAATTTCTATTGGCAATTCATTCCCTCGTTCTCCAGGGTGGCGCTGCCGCTAATGGATCTCTTGAAAACCAAGCACACGGCGGCTAGACCCCGCCCAGGCCAGCCACTCCAATGGACGATGGAATGCCAGTGGTCTTTTGAAACACTGAAGGCCCTGTTTGCCAAAGAGCCCGTCCTTAGGCACCCAGACCCTGACCAAGCCTTTGTAATCCAGGCAGATGCCAGTGACATGGCAGTGAGTGCTGTCCTATTACAGGCAAACCAGCAAGGCAAGCTGCAGCCCTGTGCCTATACTTCCTGGAAACTCGCTGACACCGAACGACGGTGGGCGATCTGGGAGAAGGAGGCTTTCACGGTCCAATGGGCCCTCATGACATGGTGACACTTCCTGGAGGGAAGCAGAGTGCCTTTCAAGGTTTGGACAGACCATAAAAACCTCGAGGCTCTCTGGATCTCGCATCAATTGTCCAAACAAGTTCAGTAGGTGCAATATTTCCAACGTTTCCGCTTCGGTTTGAAATACATCCCTGCAGGTAAGAACTTCCTAGCAGATGCCTTGTCCTGGATGCTGCAATACAACAGCCACCGGGAGGAGGTGGTTCATGCCATTATTCCCCCTGCTGCTCAACAAGCAGCTCAGGCATCATCCCAGTGGCCTGCAGCAAGTGCAGACAAGCTGACCCATAACCTACAGGCTGAGTTACTGACTGACCCCTGGTTCCTGGAGCACCAGCAATTACTTACTGAACGAGAAGGATTAGCGTGGAAGGGGCAGTAAATTGTATGTGGCACACACCCTGAGGCCACAAGTGCTATAGCAGTGCCATGATGTCAAACAGGCCGGGCACTTTGGGTTCCTCAAAACATCTAGCCAAGAGACAGTTCTGGTGACCATGACTGAAGAATGATATAGAGGACTATGTCAAAAGCTGTCCAGTTTGCGTGACCATGAAACACTGTTCAGGAAAGCCCCCCAGGCTCTTGCAGCCCGTGGCTGACCCAACCCGGCCATGGGAGGAAATAGCCATGGACTTCATCGTGGAACTCCCAGAGAGCAATGGCATTACTGTAAACTGGACGGTCATAGATTTATTTTCCAAATGCCCATTTCATGCCATGCCCTGGGTTGCCATTGGCACGGAAACTGGCTAAGCTGTTCCTCATGCACATCTACCGCCTCCATGAGAATAATATTGGTTCGGGGGGTACAGTTTACAGCCAAATTCTGGAGGTAGTTCGTTTGGATGATCGGGTCCTCCCAGGGGCTAAGGTCAGCCTTCCACCTGAGTACTAATGGGGCAGCGGAGAGAACGCCATGGTGGAGAGGTACGTTAGGTGCTATGTCACCTACCAGCAAACCAACTGGGCTTAACTCCTACTGTTTGCAAAGGTGGCATATAACAACGTTGTGCACAGCAGCACAGGCTTCACCCCTTCCAGGTAGTTAGTGGAGTGGAGTTCATCCCAATTCCAGAGTACCCTCGGTGGGTTCCTTCCCCCCACCCTCTGGGCCGAAGGAGTGGATGGAGACATTGCAGTGAGTATGGAGTGCTGTAAAGGAGATGTTGAGGAAAGCAGCTGAAACCCAGAAGGTCCAGGCTGACAAGAAACAAGCTCCACAGGGGCCCTTCCAAGTGGGAGAGAGGGTGTACCTCTCAACCCAATACCTGAGGCTAAAGGTTCCCTGCCGGAAGTTGGGACCGAAGTTCCTTGGCCCTTTCCCCATTGTGAGGGTAATCAACATGGTTACAGTGGAGCTGAAATTTCCCTGGCTGCTGGGGAAGGTGCATCCGGTCTTCCACAGCAGTCTGCTGAAGCCTGTAGAAGCAAACAGAATCCGCCCTATGTCACCGCTGCCACCCGTCCCTGTAGCGGTGGTAGGGGAGACCCACTACGAGATTGACCAGGTGTTGGATTCCCGGATACATAGGGGAAAACTGCAATACCTGGTACCATGGAAGGGATACCCATTAACGGAGGCCTCCTGGGTGGTGAGTAAGCATATTAGAGCTGCCCGACTCCTAACTAAATTCCACAGGGAACATCCCCACAAACACGGGAGCGGTCTGGGAGGTCAGGAGTGATGGCTAACGCAATGCATATGCTTACTATCTTAAAGGTATGCCCCTGGTAGAGGGAAGTCTCCTGTCAAACCCCAGTCCAGGATTTGCCATACCTGGGGGAGGGACCCCAGCATAGGAGGTAGGTGGTGGGGAGACTGGCTATTGAGCACCAAAGCTGCAAGCAGCATCCCAGCCCCGAAGTAGCAAGCAACCCGATGCCAACGAACAGCTGATCATTGGCCAGCTTGCATTTGGCCTGGATCGTAATTGCCTACAAGCTGGCCAAATGGGCTGTTCATTGACACTGCTGGTGGCACAGCAATCAGCTGGTTGGTCCTGCTGGCTGGTCCAGAGGCAGAAGGACATGGTTCCAGCATTCAACAGGCTCTGAGAGGCGGAGGCTCCCAGGGTGAACTTGAGTCCTTTTTTTTTTTTTGGAACTCACTGTGTGCCGAGATCCAGCTTAATAAACCACTGGGAACTCAAAGCGAGTGGCATCCTGATTGTGGGTTAGGTCTGGAGCTAAGTATTTTTTTGTTTGGGAGTTAATTTATATTAGATTTTGTCCAATCTATACTCCATTTATGCTATAGCTACTAAATACATACATTTTCCTATGTAGGCATCGTTCAGTGAAATAAACATATAATGATTATCTTGACTTTCTGGAAATTTATTCTTGCCAATTGGACTTTTCTTGTTGGTTCAAAACATTTTGCTGCTTATCCAAGTAGCTTCTGTGGTTTGAGCAACTTGGTTGGGAGAAGCCCATATATGTCCTCCTGGGGAAATTTCATTTCTCACCTAAACTGGATAGGCTCACTAGGTGCGTAGGCAAATAGTCTTTGGGATATAACTGTTCCCTCCTCCAGAGATGGCCAAAAGTAGGAAAACAGCCACTTGGGGACAGCTGTTAAGGCCTGTGGGCAGGGGTGGGCTTCAGCCAGGTTGCACCAGTTCGGCTGAACTGGATGTTAATTTTACATCTGGTTCAGCGAACCGGTAGTTCTGACGACTGGCTTGGACCCCCGCCCCTCCCAGTAGTCCCCATGCGGCCCGTTTTGGATCGAAGGTAAGTGCAGGGCCTGTGCGGAGGCTCAGGGAGGGCAAAAATGGGCCTCCCGAAGGCTCGAGGAAAGCCTCCGGAGCCCGGGGAGGGTGAAAAACAGACCTCCTGGAAGTTCCAGCCTCCAGAGAGCCTCCGGAGCCTGGGGAGGGTGAAAACAGGCCCCCTGTGGGCTGTTTTCACTCCCAGGGTGGTGCAGGAGGCCGACTAGGCCACACCCACCTAGCAACTGGGCAGAGAACTGGTTGTTAAATTATTTGAAGCCCACCCCTGCCTGTGGGTATTCAAATTGGATCTTAATTAAATCAGCATCTGGATCCAACAAAAGAACGGCAGACAGTTGAGACTCAGAGTTGACAGAAAAACATGGTCATCCCTTATACAAGTGGCCTTCTGGAGAAGCTAAAATGGGTATTTGGAAAACACCACATACCTGTGTTGTTCAAACCCACCAACACCCTGAGACAGAAGACTTGTCCACCCTAAAGATATGATATCAAAACATAAGACTAATGTAGTGCATGCAGTCCAGTGCAGTGAGGAGTGTTCAGAGCTTTACATTGGAAAAACCTAGCAGTTTGTACACACAGGATGGCCCAGGGTAGGAGAAGCAACACCACGGGACCCGAATCAGCAGTATACCTTCATTTATTTATTTTATTTATTTATTTTATTTTATTGGACTTATATGCCACCCCATCTCAAGACTCTGGCTCACAGTTAAGACATACAAATACAATAAATAATTAAAAAGAATTAAACCACTATAAAGTCCAGTGAAACCGAATTAAAAAATTAAAACTATCCCATTTAAAAGAAAAAGGACAGTCTTTTGAGGACAATAATGTTCACATTTTGGACAGAGAAGATAGATGGTTTGAGAGGAGTGAAGGGAATCCATTTATGCCAAAGTGGGAAACTCCTTCCCTTAATAGAGGTGGAGGCCTTAGACACAACTTGTCCCCCCAGTTTTTATGCTGCTCTTTCACCACTCCCCAGGAAGATTAAGACGACAGGTTCACCAGGAAGGCCACACTTAACGACCCACCTAGGGGAAGGATTTAGGAGTTGAAACATTTACATCCCATTGACTCTCTGCCTACTCACCTTATGAGCCTATTCAGGTTAGGTGGGAAATGAAACCACCCTGGAGGACATATATGAGGTTCCCTCAACCAACTTGCTCAGACTGAAGAAGCTACTTGGATAAGCAGTGAAACGTTTTGTACCAATGAAAAGTCCAGTTCCCGTGACTGTACTTCCAGACGTCTCTACCTGAATGACTGAGAATCTTCATCGACATCTTGACTAATTTTGTTCCGCCATTGTATCCTTAACAACATTTTTATATAGGGCTGTACTTCCCACAAACAGTTATATTGGCATACTAGTTTGTCATACAATATTTAAAGTGTTTACTTTGCAGCACTATGTTCATTTTTCTCACAAGTGTATTAAGTGAAAATAAGGTTCAGTTTAAACAGATGAATGTCAAGGCTATATCTATCTAGCCAAATATGTTTCAAACTTAAATGTTTTTGCTGCAATCTAAAGTCTAAAAACCATCATTCCTTAAGATCTGAAGTGAGATAAAAGGTAGATAAATCTCAAAAGCTCTAACATTTTTCTGCACTGGAATACACTGAGACCTATAGATAGGCAAAAGAAATACCTGGTATGAAGTTTATGTTAATCAAAAAAGTGTATGGTGCACCAATCTTCAGTGAGTTGCATTAATACATATTCTTTCTCTGCCTTCTCTTTTAGTTCATTTTTATGGGTATTGATTAGTGCAGAACAAAATAATACCTATTTTTTAAACTTGGCATGTATCTGTCTTGTGCTGTCTTGTGTATGAAATTAAAAAGTAGACAATAAATTTTAGTTTTTCTATTAGGAAGCTTAATCTAAAATAATAATATTTGATGAAGTAAAATATCCAAAATTCTGTATTTAAAACAAATTCAATTTGGAAAACTTCCCAATTATGTTCTAGAAACAAGCTTTATAATTTATTCTTCAGTCTGAATTCACTTTAAAAGTTGGTATTAGGGAGATTTTAATCAAGATACAGTGAAACAAAAATGTCAATGAAACTTCTCTATTTTCTATTTTTAGAACTCTCCATAGACAATAAATAGTATAATACAGTCTTGCTTCATTCCTCTGTAAATCAGCATAATCAGCTCCGTTCTTATTGACTGGATTTTCCCCCCCAGGTGGGTTAATTGAGGGAAATTGAATTATTACAATGTCATAATTTATATTCTAATACACATATATACATATACATACATATATACGTTCAGTTGAATTATCAGTATTATCTAAAAGTAGGAATAAGGAACACATTTTAACTGACATGGGTTTCGGAAATTCTGTTATTATGATGACCATAATATGGCAATTTGTTGCTCTAGAACAGCAATTCAAAAGTTTAATCTTGCATGGTATACAACCAAGCTTATTTTGGAAGTGCAGTTAATATGAGCTCCCACTACAGCTGGAGCACTGGATAAATGTACTATGCTTAACACCTGTGCATTTTGAGCATTCTTTATTAAGGGGTGCACATATAAAGTCTACATATTTTGATACAGTGTTCTCTCATTTTATATTTTCTTCAGCATTTACAGCCGAACAATACCAGCATCATCAACTGCAACTGGCACTAATGCAGAAACAGCAGCTTGCACAAATTCAACAACAGCAAGCAAATAGTAATTCTGCAAAATCTTCAGAGGTGAGGGAATTGCCTGTATTATGATTTATTCCTCATTTTTTCCACCTGTCATCTAATTCTCAACTGTTGCCATAACATCTTGCAACTAACCAACAGGAAAGTGGCTTTCACTTGAATCTCTATCTTAGCCATACTCTAGAGCAGGGGTGTCAAACTCACGTCATCATGGTGGCGTCATGTGACGTATCAGGACTTTTTCCCCTTCGCTAAACCAGGCGGGGGCAGGGCCAGCATGTGACGCATCCAGCCTATGGGCTGCATAGAGCAGGAGTGTCAAACTGGCAGCCCACAAGCCGGATGCATCATGCCCACCCCAGCTCTGCGAAGGTGCTATGTCAAAGCTTTGTAAATATTCAGCAGAGGAGACTAAGAGGAGTCTGATTGATGTCAACAGCATCACAACATTAAATGCACACCCCAGAGGCAGAGAGCTTGTGTTGCAGTACTGGCAAGTCTTGATGGATACCATTATAATTGTATTCTAAAGAATTCTAGATAACTCACTTAGATTGTATATGTTTGTATTCCCTTCTCCCCTGAAATAAATTTACAGTTCAATCCCTCCATATGTGAATGACATCACACTTTAAACCCTTCAGTGTTTTCAGGAATTAAAGCTTTTCATCTCTTCTTAAATTAGCTTGCTAAAGGATAGAAAAACTAGTTACAGCGTGTGCCGCTTGGCTGAGTTTGATTTATTCAAGTGTTTTAAAAATAGAACATGCTATAGTTTAAAATTCTGGTGAAAAGAACATTCTTTTAGTCAGAAAATACCAATAATTAGTTTTACAGTTGTGTATATACTTACTGCTAGTAATCAAGTACTTGCTTTAAAAAAGTAAAAAAAATTTAAGCAGAAGTGCATGCCTTTATGGCTGTTAAGTTATTTCTCTTAGGATTGTGTACTCTTCCCTCCCTTATATACTGTATGTTTGAATAAGAAATGCTCTATTTGTTGGCCTCTGCTTTTGTGGGGCTATTTGACATTTTAATTATAGTGGCTTTAGACTTCATTATGTCAATTAGTTTTAACTGGTTTGATTTTAAATAATTTAGTAGTTATTATATTATTGCAGTGTGTGATTATAGCTTGATGTTCTTTAAAAGGGTTTTATTTCCAAGACATTGGATTCTGTCAGTGCTCAGTTTGCTGCTTCAGCCTTGGTTACATCAGAACAGCTCATGGGATTCAGAATGAAGGATGATGTGGTGCCTGGAATTGGCATGAATGGCATCCTTCAAGCCTCAGGTAAGAAATGGTAATGATTATAGTACCACAAAGTATAATTATTGGGGGGGATGTATATGAGAGAGAGAGTTAAGCCAGTAACCTGTTATTATTGTCATTTGGGGTGAGATTATTGTTTTTTACTTATTTCACAGGGTTATATAAGGGCTTACACTTCAGTAGTACTCTGCCTACATCACTTGTACATACAAGCTCATCAATAGCAGGTTCAGCCATATTACAGCCTTCAAATATAACACAGACTTTAAGTTCTCACAGTGCACTGAGTCACCATGTAACTGCTGCCAATTCTACAACAACCCAGGTTCTGTTTGGGAACAACATTAGATTAACTGTACCCTCATCTGTTGCCACTGCAAACTCTATTAATATGCTCAATGCATGTCACATGCCTAGGACTCTAAGTGCTGTTCCATCATCTGCCTTAAAGCTGGCTGCAGCAAACTATCAGGTGCCAGCCTCATCCTCTGTGAACACAGTATCAAGGTAAGTGCTTTTCTTACTTTTTTATCACCTTGAAGTCTTATCCTTGAAAAAGAAAAGATGTATGGGTGTCTAGTTTCAGTAGAAAATTATTTCAAACTGTCTCTAATTTCTGCAGGGGTGGGATTCTACTGGTTCAGACCTGTTCAGTAGAACAATCGGTTGTTATGATTCTCGTTAGTTCGAAGAACCGGTAAATCGGGCCCCTGGCTGGCCCTGCCCCTCTCTGCCCACTTCTCCGCTCCCTTCCCAGTCAGTACTTATTGCTCATGCGTGACATTGTGCACATGCACGACAATCGCTGATTGCATTCTTCCCCCGCCCCGCCCTGCTCCTCCTTATCTCAGCCATGCACCATCGCTGCCTGCAGTCTGTCTTTGCCCACCCACCTGCCCACCAGCCATCGCTGTCTGCCTTCCACCATGATCTCCCTAGGTGAGTGAGGCTCTGCAAGCCCCGGTCACCTATATGCCGCTGCCGCTGCCAGCTCCAGTTGAGTCCCAACTCCTGGGCCAGCCTAGGCTGCCACCACCGCCCTACCGCTGCCACCCTCACCCTTGCCACCACCATCGCCACAAGCCCCGATTGAGTCTCAACTCCTGGGCCGTCTTAGGCCACCACCGCCCTCAGAGCTCGTGGCCTAGCTAGCTTCCCCCCCAACTGTCCCTGCCTGGCTTGCTTAGCCACCAGTGCTGCAGCATGTGGCCCTT
>SOZL01000010.1:325774-349630 GCA_009733165.1 Naja naja
AGCAGCAACAAAACCCCTGGGTGGGCATGGCTGGGGGACATGTGACTGGGTGGGAGTGGCATTGAGTTGGCCATGCCCACCCAGGCAGTCATTAGGGCAGAGAGCCACTTGCTAAAAAATTTGAAGCCCACCTCTGGTGCTGTGGATACCACCTTGAGCTCATGAAAAAAGGCAGGATATAAATCTGACAAATACTGGCATAGGACATTACCTGGAAATACCAGGGCTATAGATTGGGAATTCAAATGAAAAATCCCAGATGATGACTCCATGGATTTGTTCAAGAAATTGTCAGGATTCAGACTTCACTCAAAGAATGCTACATCTGTCTTTTCATCAATTTCAATAATATTTTCATTATTGGCCCAGGTTTGAGGGGATGGTGTTGGAGTTGGATTAATATACTTGTACCCAATCTTGGCTACATTAAAGCTGCAGGTAGTTTTCTTTCCTTTGAGAAGTTTAGGAATAGTTATTCTAATGAACTGACTGCCCAAAAAAACAACTGATTTTCTCTATTAAAATCTTATTTCAGATTGGCAATATCTCATTTTGAGGTGTAGATGGTGCATTTTCCCATAACATTTCCATAAGTATGAGAACACAGACTTGAAAATGTAAAGAAATATTTTATTACACCTGCCATATACAGGTACCAGATGGGTGGAAGATGGCAATAGTTGTCCCCATATATAAAAAAGGAAATAAAAAGGATGCTAGTAACTACAGGCCCATCAGTCTAATTGACATTGTAGCCAGTGGTGGGATTCAAAATTTTTTACTACCAGTTCTGTTGGTGTGGCTTGGTGGGTGTGGCATGGCTTGATGGGTGTGGCAGGGGAAGGATACTGCAAAATCTCCATTCCCTCCCCACTCCAGGGGCAGGTTACCACTGGTTCTCTGAACTACTCAAAATTTCTGCTACCGGTTCTCCCGAACTGGTCAGAACCCTGCTGAATACCATCTCTGATTGTAGCAAATATATATGCTAGGTTTCGTTCAAATAGAACTGAAATCTGGGTAGTTTTCCATGTCCTTGCAGAACAAGCAGGTTTAAAACAAAGCCAATCCATTATTGACAACTGCTTTGTCTTGAACCATCTAATGGGCAGATATGCCTATAAGAGGAGACCTCTGTTTGCTGCTTTTATAGACCTCACAGCAGCATTTGATATGGTAAACAGAAGTACTATGGAGAAAACTGACATCTCTTAAAATAGAACCTCATTAAAGCCCTCTACACAAGTACCTGCTTAGTTTATATATCAATGACTTGCCAGGGTTAATGAAGGATCCCATGGTACATATGCCAATGATCCTAAATACGTACTGTAACAGCTTGTTCTATGCTGATATGATTTTATTATCATATTCACAAGTAGGATTACGTAGGCTATTAAGATTCAGCTCTTATTGCCAAGTTAACTCCCTAACTATTAGTAAATCTAAATAAATCACGGTGTTTGGAAAACGTCATCAGAAACATAGATGGCAATTAGACAGTGAACCAATTGAACAGGTTAACACCTTTGTATATTTAGGCATAACCTTTTCCAAGACTATACCTTGAGCTTGCCATCATCAACAGAGTACACTTAGAGCAAAAGCTCAGCTCAACACAATGGTCAGATATGGGAGATTCCATTCTATACCCTACAATGAATGTCTCTGCATTTGCAGAGCGGCAGAGGTAGAAGACCTGGCTCACATCCTATTTGACTGTTGCCTGTATAAGAGAGTGAGAGACAGGTACCTTGGTCTATATACCAAACGAATGACACATTGGGACCCCCATATCAAAAAAACTTACCTTATGTGCGGCCAGAATCTGAAAATAACATTTAATATAGCACAGTACTTAAGCAAAATGGTTCAGTTGAGATCTGCATATATGGGACTGATTGGGGTAGATTGCAGGGGTGACACTGAAATATAATTTTATCATATTTTATCTATATCTTAAATTATTGTATTTTATTCCAATTTCATTTTAGACTGTACTTTATTCCAATTTCATTTTAAATCGTATTTTATTCCAATTTCATTTAAAATTGTTTTTTATCCAATTCCATTTTAAATTGCTTTTATCAAATTTTAGTAATAATTTGTTTCTGGAATTCTGCACTTTGATACGGCCCAAAGGCTAATCAATAAAGATTGAATTGAATTGAGTTGAATTGAATTGAATTGAATTACACTATACTGAAGTTTCAAAGATGAAAAATAAGTACTTTTACCATTTTTAAAAGTGGCTTAAAATGCATTTGTGTTCTTTCCACTTCCATTTTACAGGGAAAACCATGAAACAGAAAAGTCAGCACTGAACAATATAGCAGACAATACAGTAGCAATGGAGGTGATGTAATGAAACGCCAACTTTTGTGAACTTGTTTAGGTGTTATGCATCAGCAATTTGAATGCAAGGGACGATGGAATGCAGCATATTGTTTCCGTGGTAGCTGTGGGAACTTGACAGCAGTGCATATCTCTCATGCTTTGGTTTTACTGTTAATAGGGAAGAACATCTGTAAATTAATATAACAGCAATTATCTGTACAATACTTCATATTTTTAATTCCCTTGTATATATGTTAATTGAATACAGAACTGTTCATTTGTGATGCTTTGCACTTGTGGGGGGAGACAATTGCAACAAAGAGCGTAAGAAGTGAGATTGTACAGAGATGAAGTCTCATGACATCATGTGCATGGTGAGGAACCTGCTATTTTATCTATTTATTGTGCTGTGTTTATAGTTTTTGTACACTGTACCTTCATTTGTTCCTGTGTGGTAGTAAATGTGTTAGATAGCTGTGGACTCCTTGGTAGTTTGTAAATAGTATTAACAAAACTTGCTTCCCCCACTGGGTCCTTGAGTTTTTTGTGTATCATGTGAAAAATGATGACATACATACAGATTTTTTTAAAGGCATCAGTTTAAAAATGGGGAATGCACTACTCAATATGATCTCCCTGTTCTAAAATCACAAGGAACATAAGCTAAAAATGAAGTCTCATGGATTCTAGCTCACTGACTAGCAAACAAACACGTGCAATTTCTGGTACTTAAAGCACTAAAGTTATGTTGCTCTTTATATCGCCCCCTCTGTTGTCCCATTTTCTTACGCACCAAAATGGTGGTGTCAAATCAAGTATGCAAATGGCGTCCTTACAACTGGAGTTTTATGTTGTGTTGCCATTCTTTTCATCATAAATTGTTTTTATTGTGTAATAGTTATTAAAGACTTCATTCTTGTTACTTTTTAAAAGGGAAAAGGATGTAATAATTCCTGTATGTGTCTCATCATTCCAGTTTCTGAAAACAGCCAGTTTTCCTCCCCCTACCCCCCTTTTCTTTTGAGATTCTCCAAAATGCTGCAAGGCCAGAACCACAACTGTCAGGTGCCTTCCTTTGGAAATATTTGTCCTCTCTTCTGTGAAGAGAATGGTACTTGGGACTCTACTAGTAGTGCTTTGTCAGTACCAGTCTGAATGCCCACTCTGATGGTGTACAGTAAGTAAGGTTTTGAATCCCACCTGGAAATTGTGATAGAACTCTCACAAAAGAAACCCAGGGCATTACATGTTGACAGAGAAGTCTGGGGCGTGTGTTATACTGAGAGAATGTGACCCAAAAGAGCTGAGCACGCTTGTTTTTCAAGTAAAATATTTTTTGAATAATTCAATAAATGAATAAATGAGGCTCACTGATCTGTGGCTTCCATCACCTAGAGACTGTTGAGAATTGTTGAACAAAAGAAAATGGGACAAAGGACTGGTATGGTTGGGGTTGTAAGACTTCACTTAGTGGAGTGAAGCATTGGGTGAATCATGCCTGATACAAGAAGCCAAACCAGGAACAGATATGTGCTTTTGCAAACAGTTCAAAAATCTTTCAAGGACCATGTTTACAAAAACATATTAAAATAAAGTTACAAATCATTCCAAATAGAAAGAAGATAGACTAGATCTTAGATGGACTGCGGTTATCTTAAAAAGGGTTTCATTGAAATTATTGAGATCACAGCCCAAAATAATGTAAACCTCTGAGAATGAATTAGATTGTCTAGCTTTTCAGGCAGAATACATTATTTCCTAGTGGGTAAGATTTGCTGAATATCTTTGGTACTTTGTGCAACTAAAATTCCAAGTTTCCAAAAACTGGAAATAACATGGTAGCATTTAGCACACTAGGCTAAGCAACACAAATGTGCTACAGTCAAAAATGGAAAAATACAAATAATAAAAAAATGCCCTTGCTTTGATCCTTCTCCCAAGGAAGAGGCTACCTTCTGCATGTGCCCATAATTTACATAATTGGTTTATTCAGTGCTACCTTTTGAATGTATACAACATACTGAACCATAAAAATCAAGACTAAGTTTGTCTTGGTAGGTAAAATGGGCTAGGTCCGTGACCTATGGCACCCATGCCGGAAGTGGCATCCAGAGCCATCTCTGCAGGAATGCCAGCCGTTGTCTGTTGGTGCACGCGGGAGTGCCGGAAACCGGAAGAGCAGCTCCCCGGCGTGCATGCACATGCCAGCCTGCTGGTCTTCACGCACGCATGCGTGTTTGAAACCAGAAGACCAGGTGGCCGGCGCATATGTGTGCGCTGGAAAGATGAGCTTCCGTTTTCCAGGCTGGCGCACCAGGAAGCTGCTCTTCCACTGGGCTAGGTTGTGGTTCAGTTCAAACATGTTATATAAACCCTGTGCTATGAATATTTTCCTAATAGGCATACACTGGCAGAATGAATGCAGGAGTTAATCCTGATATAGCCTTATATTAATACTGATGCATTTTAGTCTCTACATAAAGAGATACATTAGATTTATCTCCTCTTTCCTCTGTCCCAGCTAGCCCTTTGATCTCTGCAAGGAATTGAATTTTTCTACATTTAAAATGTGCCTCAAACTTCAATTTACAAAGGAGAATAATGCATTGTGTACTAACACAGTTAAAATTTTTTAAATAACAAACTAAGACTTGACTGTAAGTAATTCATACATTAATGTCTACTTCCTTGGATTCTTCCATCTTACAGAAAATAAGATACTTCAATTTAAAAGAAATGCAGCAATGGGAAATAAATGTTCCCTGACCATTACCCAGAAATTAAATTGTTTAACATGTCACATAGTCTATGTTGACTGGGTCAGTGGGAGGCTGGGAGGGCTCACAGAACATGGATTGATTTGCTGTCAAACATGAATTTCTGGTACCAAATGTAATAATTGCTAGAAATGGAACAGGCTTCTGTACTTCAGATTTGGTCCTTGAAGAATTTGTGGGTAAACAGAGCTTAATTCTAGTGTTAAACACAAATTCCTGTCTTAATATGTGTGCCTTTTAACCCTGAAGACTGGGTTCACGTAGTGTGCTGAGCCATAACAGGATTTGTCTTATTTGTGGGTTGCATATTGTGTGGGCCCAACCTAATATAAGGAGGTAGGGCATAAAGAGAAAGAAGAAAAACTCAGATGCAAAGTAGGAGATATAGGAAGCAAACTTGGGGTCAGCCACAAAGAACTTAAATGCCTATACACTAACACTCAAAGTTTAGGTAACAAACAGGGTTAACCTGAAATACACGAGGGCAAGTATGATACAGTTGCCATTACAGAAACTTGGGATGAAATTCATGACTGGAATGTATTGATGGAAGAATACAATCTGTTCAAAAGAAACATCTAACAAAAGAGGTGGAGTTGCATTATATGTTACAGAACACTTCCTCTCTACAGAGATGCACACAACAAAGGATGAAAGCCTTCTAGAATGCATATGGGTCAACATAAAAGGAAAAAAGAATTACATAGCCATAGGTGTATACTACAGGCCACCCAACCAAGCAGAAGAAATAGATGAATGGAAACACACCACAGTAGTAATGGGGAAATTTAACTACTCTGACATCAACTAGGAGACAAACTGCACCGAGTGGAAGATCAAACAGTTTCCTGACAAACCTAGCAGACAATTTCATCACCCAAAAGGTAGAGGAGGCAACTAGAGGGACAGCTATACTGGATCATATTGTTGCCAACAGAGAAGAAGTGATAGAGGGAATTGAAGTTGCAGGAACTTTAGGGGAGAGTAACCGTGTCATATTAGAATTCAATATAAAACAGACAGAAGCAACAGAACATAAACTAGTGTCTTAGACTTTAGAAGAGCTGATTTCAACAGCTTGGGTGGGATTCAATGGATTAAATTCTTAAAGGGGGACATCAACTCAAGAAGCATGGGAAACTGAAAAATATGATTATAAAAGCCCAGTCCAACTCAATATTACTGAAAAAGAAAAAACCAAGAAAAAAAACAGCATGATTGCGCAAAGAACTCTCAGACCAACTGAGGCAAAAAATGGAAAGAGGGGCACATAACTAAGGCAAGAAAACTAACAAATAGCTTGAACCTGCAAAAATGAAGTTTGGAAAGCTAAGGCTTTGAACAAAGTAAGACTTGCAACAAATGTCAAAAACAGTAAAAAAAAGTTTCTTCCAACACATAACAAGAAAAAAGTCAAAGAAACAATCAGTCCACTAATGGGAGAAGATGGCAAAGAAGTAACAGGTAATAGAGAGAAAGCAAATGTCAACTCGCGAAGCATCCCTGACCTCTCGAGTTCCCATAGGCAAGGGGGGTGGGGAATCGAACCTCGCAGCTGCATCAAGGAACTTGCATTTCAGTCAAAACAAAGCACCTTCCAAATGTTTACATCAAGGACATCTCCACGGAAACCCACAGTGGCTGGAGGGAGTGACTTCTACAACCCGCGAAATTGCTTTATTGGGGAATGTGACTGATGACACATCTTGGGGGGAGGGGGAAACAGGGTTAGAGCCAAAGCGTGAATTAAGTGAGGTCAGAGTTGGCTCCACTTGGTCCGTGCCGACATGAAGCTCCTAATAAATAACTGGATTTCTTTTGAAACTTGGCCTGAGGCTCATTATTTAATTAGGGCATTGGTCGGAACCCTGACAGCAGAACTGTTTAATTCATACTTCACATCTGTCTTCACACAAAAAGAAAACACTACTCAAGTTGCCAAAAACAGAACCATAAATGACAGATTAGGAATACAAATTAAAATATGCAAAAATAAGGTAAGAGAACACCTGTCAACTCTAGATGGATTCAAATCACCAGGTCCTGACAGACTACCAGAGTTCTGAAGAAACTGGCAGGCGTGATTTCAGAACCATTGAAACATATCTTTCAAAGTTCTTGGATCACCAGGGAACTACCTGAGGACTGGAAAAGAGCTGATGTGGTCCCAATATTCAGAAAAAAAAGGGTGGGGGGTAAACAGATCCAGGAAATTACAGACCAATCAGCCTGACATCAATACCTGGGAAGATCTTGGAAAACATAATCAAGCAACAAATCTCTGAACACCTAGAAGCAAACAAGGTTATAACGAGAAGTCCACATGGGTTCGTCAAAAACCTATCATGCCAAAAAAAAACCCTTATTTCATTCTTGGACAAAGTGACCAAATTAGTAGATACTTAGATTTCATTAAATCAGTAGACCACAACCTACTCTTGGCAAGCTAGTAAAATGTGGGATAGACAGTATCACCACCAGATGAGTTTGTAACTGGGTGACAAATTGTACTCAATGTGTAGTCCTCAACAGAACTACATCCACATGGAAGGAAGGAAGCAGTGGGGTACCCCAAAGTTCTGTTTTAGGCCCAGTACTCTTCAATATCTTCATAAATGATCTAGAGGGGATTGAAGGGGAACTCATCAAATTTGCAGACGACACTAAACTGGAAGAAATAGCCAACACTCCAAAAGATAGGCTCAAGATCCAGATGAATCTCGACAGACTTGAACACTGGACCCTATCTACGTAAGAAAATGAAATGCAGTGGAGAGAAAAGTAAGGTTTAACACTTAGGCAAGAAAAACCAAATGTACAGGTACAGATTAGGTGAAATAGCAGTAACTGCAAAAGGGATCTTATAGAGTCCTAGTGGACAATCACTTAAATATGAGCCAGCAGTATGTGGCAGCAGTCAAAAAAGCCAATGCAATCCTAGGCTGCATTAACAGAGGGTTAGAATCAAGATCATGTGATGTTCTAGTACCACTTTATAATGCCTTGGTAAGACCACACTTGGAATACTGCATCCAGTTCTGGTCGCCATAATGTAAAAAAGATGTTGAGACTCTAGAAAATTTCCGAATGGTGAGAGCAAACAACCATTGGAATAGCTTGCCTTTGGAAGTTGTGGGTGCTCCATCACTGGAGGCTTTCAAAAAGAGACTGAACAACCATTTGTCTGAAATGGTATAGGGTCTCCTGCTCGAGCAAGGGGTTGAACTAGAAGACCTCAAAGGTCCAACTCTATCATTCTATGTTCTGAATTGTTTCTCTGGGCCTATTTATTAGGTCTTGGAATTCTTAGCAAAAAGAAGTCTGTGCTAGAGAGCTTTTGCTTATTGGCTTAACAATGCCAGGAACTTACTGTCTGAAAAGTAGTAAAAGGAAATTTTGGAAAAGGAAATTCCACAGGTTCTCATTCCCTTGGTTATCAGTGGCAATAGTGCAACTCTTTTTTTTAATTTTTAATAAATTGTATTGAATAAATATTAAAAACAATTGAACACAGTGAGACTTCCTTGGCCATCATTTTGGCCATACAAGCTATAGTATAGAGATACACATAATAGTTAATTTCCTTTTTCCCTTTTGTTATTAGTATAGTGCTAGCTGCATATTATTTCTATTTACATTTATCTACATTTATCTACAATTATATACATATTTACAACCATCTTTTATACTCATGCATTCATATCATATCATATTTGTCTATTATATTCCATTCTCTTTGGTTTACAAAACTTTAACTTTCATTCCTATAAAGCGTCAACCCTTTCTTTCTTTTTCCTTGACTCTAGTCATTGATACATTTTACTCCAGACTTCATAATACTCTGTCTCACCCTTATCTTTGATTTCTAAAGTTAATCTGTCCATCTCTGCACAGACTAATATTTTCCTTATTATTTATTTATTTATTTATTTATTTATTTATTCGACTTATATGCCGCCTCTCCCAGGGACTCGGCGCTCACAACTAAAATAGAATACAACAATAAGTTACTTAAAAATATATTAAATTAAAGCCGAATTAATATTAGTATTATTATTAAAACCCCAAAATTACGTAAACAACCCCAAGGGTCAACACTGCCCAGATTGTAAAACAGCCAGGTTTTTAGCTCAGGGAAGGTGCGAGATCGGAGCCAGCCGGAGCTCCAGCGGAAGAAGATTCCATAGAGTGGGGCCGCCACAGAATAGGCCCTCCCCGGGTCCCCGCCAAATGACATTGAGTCGCGGAGGGCAGCCCGAGGAGACCCGCCTGTGCGACCGCACGGCTGGTATTTGAGGCTGGGAGAAGTCATTCTCGTAAATATCCTGGACCCATGCCATGTAGGACTTTGAATGTTAAAACCAAAACCTTGAACCTCACCGAGGGCAACCGAAGCCAATGCAAGCCACGCAGGAGGGGTGTAACATGGGAGTATCGGGAGGCTCCCATCACAACCTCAGCAGAGCCGCATTCTGCACCAGCTGAAGCCTCGAGTGGTGCACAAGGGCAGTCCTAGATAGAGCGCTTACAGTAGTCCAACCGGGAGACAACGAGCCTGAGTGATCGTCGCGCAGGGCATCCCGGTCCAGGTATGGGCGAACTGGCGAACCAGCCGGACCTGGGCAAAGGCCCCCTGGCCACGGCTCCCACCTGCTCCTCCAACTTGAGCCGTGAATCCAGGAGAACCCCAGGTTCCGTGCCCTGTCCACGGGGTAACACCTCCTCCCCATGACCAAAGATGGAATCTCCAAACTGGACCGGGATGTCGGTATGCACAGCCACTCTGTCTTGGCTGGATTGAGACGGCATGTTCCTGTCCATCCAGATTCGCACCGCCCAAACAACGGGACATCACGGAGAGAGCATCACTGATGTGGCCCGGGTGGAGATGTATAACTGCGTATCATCAGCGCATGATGATATCACCCACCCCACGGATGATCTCACCCAGCGCTTCATATAAATGTTGAACAAGAGAGGCGAGAGGACCACCCCTGAGGTACCCCACAAGTGAGAGACCTGGGTCCACCCCCCCCCTGCCAACACTGTTATACGCCCCGAGAGGTAGGAGGAGAACCACCGTAAAACAGTGCCTCCCACTCCCAACCCCGAGACGCCGCAACAGGATACCATGGTCGATGGTATCAAAAGCCGCTGAGATCTAACAGGACCAGGACAGAGGAAAAACCCCTGTCCCGAGCCCTAGAGAGATCATCCATCAGCGCGACCAATGCTGTCTCCGTGCTGTACCCGGTCGGAAGCCCGATTGGTACGGATCCAGGTAGTCCGCTTCATCCAGGAAAAGTGGCAATTGCTGGGCCACCACACTCTCAACAACCTTCGCTAAAAACGAAGGTTGGAGACCGGACGAAAGTTGTTCAACTCGGCTGGGTCAAGGGCAGGCCTCTTCAGGAGGGCCTCACCACCGCCTCTTTCAAGGCGGCAGGGAACAGCCCTCCCTTAACGGCGCTGATAACTGCCCGAGCCAGCGACGCGTGACCTCCCTGGAAGCATAAACCAACCAGGAAGGGCACGGGTCCAATAAACATGTGGTGGAACTCAGCCGATAATCCTGTCCACTTCATCCTCAGAAACAGGATCGAACTCAGTCCAGATAACATTAGCCAGACCACTCGCCTCCCCTCATCAGACCACTGCAAGTCCGAGTGCAGCCCTTCCCGGATCCGGCGATTTTGTCCTGCAGATAAAGACCAAATTCCTCAGCTCTACCCCGCAAGAGGGTCCCCCCCCCAGTTGTAGAGGGAGCGGGCAACCCCAAACAGGGCGGCTGGGCGGTTATCTGCAGATGCTATGAGGGCGAGAAGTAAGATCTCCTCGCGCCCCCACAGCTACCAGGTAAGTCCTAATATGAGCTCTCAACTGGGCTCGGTCGGGATCGAGCGGTCGCCCTCCACCTACTCTCTAGTCCCCTTCTCGACGCCTTCATCTCCCGGAGCTCCCCGGTATACCAGGGAGCCGGTCGGGATCTGCCCGAGTGAGGGGACGCATGGGGACAACCCTGTCAAGAGCCCCGCAGCCGACTGTTGCCAGGCGCAAGGACCTCGGCAGGGCTGTGGGTGAGGGATGCAGGAAAAACCCAGTTCTGTCTGGAACCTCTCAGGGTCCATCAGGCGCTGGGGCGAACCATCTCAGTGGCTCCTCATCCCAGCGGTGTGGGGTGGCTTGATGGAAGACCAACCTTAGGAGATAGTGGTCTGACCATGGAACAGGGTGGGTTGCAACAACACCATCCCCGGACCACTACGCCACTGCTCGAGACAAAAACTAGGTCGAGCATATTGCCCCCACGTGAGTCGGGCTTCTATTAACTGGGTCAGACCCATGGACTCCATGGAAGCCATGAATTCTCGGGCCAGCCCGACCCGCACCCAGGGAGGGCAGATTGAAGTCCCCAGAACCATAAGCTCAGGGAACTCCACGCCACCCCCGAGGCGGCATCGAGCAGCCCAGGCAGGCGGCTGATACACAGCTGGGGACAGGTATGTAAGCAGCACGCCCCATCCACCAATGGCCCAAACCTCCTCGAGGAGGGACCTCCCTTGGAAATAAGGTCTCCTAATAACCACAGCCACCCTCCACCCCTTCCCTGGGGTCGAGACCGTGCATAACCCAAAACCTGGGGGCAGATATCAACCAGAGGGACTCCGCCTCTGGCCCCAACCAGGTCTCGGTGATACAAGCCAGGTCCGTGGCCTCCTCCTCAATAACCTCCCGGAGGAGAGGTGCCTTATTCCCCACGGACCTGGCATTAAAATACACCAGCCGGAGCCCAGGGCCCTGGATCCCAACACCCCCAGAGATTGAGAAGAGGCCAAGGGGTCAGAGCGCATCACGGCTTGAATACAGCGGGACGCGCCTCCCCTAACATGATACGCCCCTTTCCTCGCCGACTCCTTCCCATTCCAACCACCCTAGGGATCAAAGCCCCCTATTCGCCTGGAGCCCCGCCATCCCCCACACCCCACCACGATCCTGACTGGGGCTACAGTGGACACCTATAAACCCTCCCCCTCCCTAACCCATTTAAAAATCGAATAAGAAATTTGACTAATGACGCCTGGAACCTACCCTCCACCCTTCCCAGGACCCCCACCCCAAACCCTACCAAGCAATGCCAACTCTCTGGGTTCCATAACCCATCCTCGAGGTACACTGTAGAAAGCCTGGCAGGCCAAGCCCGGGGAGGAGGCCCGTAAGGCCCAGAGGTCCGTGACTAATAGACCCACACGATGTTATATTGCACATATAAGGGAGGAGTCAAAAGATGGAAACAAGTCCGCTAACAAAGATGTTAAAAGATGTTGAAAGATGTTAGGATGTTGAGGCACCCAGTCCAATCCCGCATCCATGCTACCGCTGAATGGTCCCAGAGAGTAGATCAGGATTGCTCTCTCACCGCAATCCGCGGGCCAATAATAAAGGCCCTCCTCCGGCCGGTCGCAGCTCACCGCGAGTTGTTGGGTAAGCATGTCCGGGTGGTAAGATGAATCACAGGGGTTGGTTCCAGGGAGGGGACTAGCAAACCCGATCCACCACCCTCACACAGTGGTAGGCAGGGCGCTTCCACACCTCTCTCACCAAACCATCCATCGGGTGAAAAAAGAGGGAAGGGGGGGGAATAGCCCCAAAAAGGCAGGCAAAGGGAAAAAGAGGGAGGGGAGGGCAACAAGAAGCAGATCTTAAAAGTCCAGCCAGAGCAGAGCAGATGACAAGGAGGCCAGGGCTGGCCGCAGTCCCAAGGCCACACCATCTCCAACTCGGGCCCAGAGTCACCATTGGCCAGTCCATCATCTCCACCATCGCTGCCTCTGCCACTAACACCTCCAATTGGGCCCATGGCAGCACCACTGCTCCAGCCATGATCACGCCCACGGCACCAGCACCAAACCGCTCTCTCCTCGCCATCGCCATTGCTGCCACCAACGGCTCTCTTCGAGATCCAGCTGGGCCAGGCGCCGGGCGAAACCAGCATCCTCAGCCAGTCCCCGCACTCCTAGCCTCGCCACCCCTAAAACGCCGTCTTCCGAGCGCAGCCTCCACCTCCAAGGTCGGGTGGAGCTCCACTGGTCTCCACTCCCCGTAGTTCACTCCCCACAGCTTGAAGCTCATCGCTGCCGTTCTTCAAGGCGCTGCATCAATGCACCAGTCTCCAGGGCGAGGGGTCTCCATGGCTGAGCTGGGAATCAGCCAGCTGCTCAGCCCGCCATCCCATTCCCTGGGCGCCGCCGCCATCACTGCCGCACTGCTCCTTAGGGTGCAGCAGGCTCCAAGTCCCGAATCTGGCTGACTCATTCAGCCTGTCGGCGCCCTTGGGCGCCACCACCGCCCCCGCGGCCCTCGTGGACGAGCGCTGAGCTCAGCCCGAAGCAAGCAGCAAGCAGCTGACTGGGCCCACGCCGCAATCGCGAGCTGCCGAGCAGAAGTCGGACACCCGTGGCTTCAAGGGAACCGCAGAAAGGAGCGCTCACGGGCGTCGGCTCTAAAAACACCAGCCGACGCCTGAGATCTTCCACCATCGGAGGCGACCACCGGGGATCGCCAGCCACCCCAACTCTTAACGGACTACAGAATGAATCTCATCCCCGCGGAGCCTAAGCTCGAGCCGCCATTCTTCTAGACATGCGCAGAAGGAACGTTTCACTTTCTGTAGGGGTATCTTCATTCTTCCAGTTTTGGGCATACACCAATCTCACAGCTGTTATATGTATCATTAAATATATTGTTCCTTTACTGTATTTCTCATTAATAATTCCCAGTAAGAACGTTTCTGGTCTGAACTCTACTTTCTGGTTAACCATCTCTTCTATCCAAACCTTTATTTTCCACCAGTATTTTTTTGCTTTTATACATTTCCACCACATATGATAATAGGTCCCTATCTCTATGTTACATTTCCAACAATGTGGTGATATACTTTTACTAATTTTGGCCAATCTAGTTGGAGGAAGATGCCATCTGTAAAACATTTTATATTGGTTCTCTTTATATGAAGTTGCCAATGTTAATTTTCTATTTCTTTCCCATAACTTTTGCCAGTTGTCTAACTCAATATTATAACCAAAATTTTGAGCCCATTTTATCATTACTTCTTTGACTTGCTCCTCCTCCATTTTATATTCTAGTAGATAGTTGTATATTCTCTTGATTGTTTCCCCTCCATTCCTAATAGTATCTTATCCAATGCCATCAATTCTCTCTGTATGTCCAATTCTTTCTTGTCTTTCTTGTATCTTGATTGGATTTGTAGGTATGCCCACCATTCGAGTTGTATCCCTTCTTCTTTCTGGATTTTAGTTCCCCTTTTCCATCTAATATCCATCTACTATCCTAATTATCCATCTTGTGAATGGTTTAATTCTTTTTTAATTATTTATTGTTGTTGTTTTAGTTGTGAGCCTGAGTCTTGAGATGGGGTGGCATACAAGTCCAAAAAATAAATAAATAAAATAATAATAGATCTTGGTATGTAATGACTTTTCCAGATTCATGAAATTTGGATGCACTATAGTTTCTAGTGGTGAGAGCCATACTGGAGTCTTTATGTAATTTTGCTCTTTAGTTTTTATCCGTACTTTAAGTAGAGCATGTCTTACATAATGCCTCTGGAAGTACTGGTGGACTGTATGTCTTTCATCCCATAAAAAAGCATGCCATCCTGATTGTAGGTCATGACCCTCCAATGTTAGTAACCTCCTGTTTTTTAATTTTATCCACTCTCACACCCAATTTAATGCAGCTCCCAATCAGGTAAACCAAATCCCCCTCTTTCTTTGGCATCTTGTAATAATTTTAATTTAATTCTCTGTTTCCTCCCCTGCCAAATAAATTTCAATATTGTTTTATTCAAATCTTCAAAGTATTTTTTCTCTAATTTTATTGGTATATTTTGGAAAAGAAAAAGTATTTTAGGTAGGATATTCATTTTCATTGCTGCAATTCTCCCCATAAAGGAGAGTTGCAGATTTCCCCATCTTTCTTTTTTTTTTTAGAATTTTTTTTTATTTTTGGACAAACATACACAAACAAAACATAAAACCATCTTCCAGTTATGTACATACAATGTGTCGGTTGGTTACAAATTTTTTGTGCATCCTCTCCATAGTCCTCACTTACAATTGTTTGTATAGATTCTCATATTATCAATCTAATATATATGTATACATTATTATCATTGTTAATCATTTATTTGACTAAACTATTATTCCTTCATTTTATACGAGATATTCAAAATTTTAAATTAATGTATAATATAACAATTCATATTATCATCCTAAATCCATCCAATAGTAATACATCTTTATATTATATTCTGTATAATTCTATTATCCTTATATTGTAAAATTCTACATATTTCATTACCATATTTTTTTCCTAACCATTGATAAAATAAATCCCATATCTTATAAAATTGTTTATCTTCTTGTTCTCTAATTTCAAATGTCAATTTACTCATTTCAGCACATTCCATTATTTTCTTGATAACTTCCTCCTGCATTGGTATTTTCTCATTTTTCCAATTTTTAGCAAATACAATCCTAGCTGCTGTTAATACATTTACAATCAAATATTTCAATTCCCTACTGTATATTTCCGGTAAGATCCCCAATAAAAATATCTCTGGTTTAAAGTCTATGTGTTTCTTTGTCATTTTTTCCAACCATGTGTGGATTTTAGTCCAATATCTTTTAGCTTCTGCACATGTCCACCACATATGGTAATATGAACCTGGTATCTGATGACATTTCCAACATTTTTCAGATTTATTCTTAAACATTCTTGCTATTCTCATCGGGGGTAAGTGCCACCTGTAAAACATCTTATACAAATTTTCTTTATATGCTGTTGACATTGTCATTTTATAATTTTGAGACCACAATTTTTGCCATTTCTCTAAATCAATCCCATATCCAAAATTTTTCCCCCAAGCAATCATTGTTTCTTTAACTTGTTCTTCTTCTAGCTTAACCTCTAATAAATGTCCATATAGTTTTTAAATCACCTTTTCATCAGTACCTGTCAAAATTTTATCTACATCAGTCAGTTTATCATAAAAACCTTCTGTTTTAAGATCTTTGTCATATCTAGAGTGTATTTGCACATATGAAAACCAATTAATCCTTATACCTTGTTCTAGTTCTTGCATAGATTTAAGTTCAACCTTTCCATTCAATATTTCACCATATCTAACTGTTTGTTCCTTTTTATATGTTATTGGGTATGAAAATGCTTCAATAGTCAATAACCAGACTGGAATTTTTAAATAATATTGCTTTTTAGTCTTCTCCCAGTTTAATAACAAAGCCTCTTGTATATCATGTCTTCTGAAATACCCTTCTGTTTTAGTTCCCTTGTACCATAAGAAGGCATGCCACCCCAACAACAAATCATGTCCTTCTTGACTTCCGGGTTGAGCCCTCTTGCTAACGGGCAGCGGTTTGCGATCGTCCGCGACCGCAGCCCGGCTCTTTCATCTGAGAGCCCGATCCTCACGGCTCGGGGCTGAAGCTGCCTCGTAGGGGTGGCGGAGAAAGGGAAAGCTGCCAGACAGAGTGAGGGGAGCTGCATCTCCCCCCTTTGAGTCTGGTCTTTTCCCTCCGAAGACGACAAGAAGCGGTGGTCAATATGGTCACCTTGAAGAGAAGGTCTCAACTGGATTAAGATTTGTGCAGGAGGAAAGAAAGAAGTTGACAGCAGAAGAATCGGGAGTATTGGAAGGTAAAATTAACAAAGGTACCCCGGGATTAAGATAAAAACGAGCTTTTTAAAAAAAAAAAGAAGCGCAAGTATCAAGTGAAGGAAAAATAGTAAAATATTTTTGACAGCTATAAGGGCTTCAAACCGGAAAGGTAGAAGCCGCATAAGAATTTAAGTTTGAGGCTCAAAAACCCTGAATATTAAAACAAAAGGAAAGGGAGAAGATTTTGTGTGACAGAAAGTGCCACTCAGTGGATAAAAACTGGAATTTAAAGAAGGAAAATATCTTGTTCCTTTGTGGATTGGAATTGTTACAATTTTAAGCAAATATTGAAACAAAAAGCAAGAACTACAGAAGGTGAAAGTTTGAACTTAAATAAAAGACAGACTGCTGGACTAGCTGGTGACATTGATACAGACTCTGGGTGTGGGTTGAGATTTTTAAAAAATTTAAAGAAGAAGAAATAAGGAAAAAACTTTTGGCCATACAAGGAATTAAAATGGAATCTAAAAGCATGAAAGAACTTCTACAGGAAGTGACTGAATTAATTTGGCTCTTGGTCGAAGACATGGAAATGGCAAACAAAGAACAAGAAGAAGGAATCCTGGAAAGGGTGGAGTCAGCACAAGGGAAAGCCATTTTAAAGAGACAACTAACACAAAGATCACTACAAATAAAAGGGAAAGGAAGGGTGGTCCAAAAAATGAAATCTAAGAAAGCAATTAAAAAGGGGAACATTTATGGAATTAGGCAAGGTAGAAAGGCCCAGAAGAAAAGAGAGCAGAAAGGTAATGAGAGAGAGAGGGATTCAAATTGATGAAGTGGACAGGATTATGCGGCGGCTGAGTTCCACCACATGTTTGTTGGACCCGTGTCCCTTCTGGCTGACTTATGCTGCCAGGGAGGCCACCTGCGGTTGGCTCCGGGCAGTTGTCAACGCTTCATTGAGGGAGGGTGTCTTTCCCTCCACCTTGAAGGAGGCGTGGTGAGACCCCTCCTGAAGAAGCCTGCCCTGGACCCGACCGTGTTAGACAATTTCCGTCCGGTCTCCAACCTTCGCTTTTTGGCGAAGGTTGTTGAGAGTGTGGTGCTCAGCAGGTTCCGCTTTTCCTGGATGAAGCGGACTACCTGGATCCGTATCAATCGGGCTTCCGACCCGGTTACAGCACAGAGACGGCATTGGTCGCACTGATGGATGATCTCTGGAGGACCCTGGACAGGGGTTTTCCTCTGTCCTGGTCCTATTGGACCTCTCAGCGGCTTTCGATACCATTGACCATGGTATCCTTTTGCGTCGCCTCAGGGGGTTGGGAGTGGGGGGCACTGTTCTTCAGTGGTTCTCCTCCTACCTCTCGGGCGAATCGGTGTTGTGGGAGGGGTTGGGTCACCCCAGGGCTCTCTCTTGTGGGGTCCCACAGGGTCGGTCCTTTCCCCTCTCTTATTTAACATCTACATGAAACCGCTGGGTGAGATCATCCATGGTTTTGGGGTGTTTGCCGGCGGGATGGGGATGCGCCAGTGGGGAAGCCAGCCAGCTGAGCCTGGGGATGTTGGGGGCAGCTAGGTAGGCTGGGCGAGGCCAGGGGAGCCCCGGGGACAGTGGGGGAAGGGCTAGCGCAACTCACAGGCTTACCTGTGGGCAGGCAGATCAGGAGAGGCTTGTGTCAGCTCCAGGCTGCTTCTCTCACCTGCTCTTGCTGGGAGAGCCACTCCCGGCAGAGCAAAAACCTTGCAAGTCCCCCTCCCTTCAGAAACAGCTCCTGGGCAGCAGAGAGAAACAGGATTCAACCGATTCCCGAAGGGAGGGGGACTTGTAAGCTTTTTGCTCTGCTGCAGCAAAAGGCAGGAAACAATGGCTGACCTGGTGGGCAAAAGCAGGTTGCAGGCATGTCGCACATGTGCACGATGTTGCGCATGTGGAATAACAAAAACCGGTTACGAGAGCGGAGGAGCGAGCAGAGAGTGGCGGGGCCAGCCAGGGGGCCATTTTACCGGTTCTCCGAACTAACAGGAACATTAACAACCGGCTCTATAGAACCGGTGCGAACTGGTAGAATCCCGCCCCTGGAGTCTCCCAATGGCTACAATCCACAGGTTGGAGCACTCCTTGCTGTACAAGCTTGTCTAGTTCTGCTTAAATTTTAGGCTTCAATGCAAAGGGAACCCTGCACGGTTTTAATTGGATTAGAGTTACTGCTGGATCGAGATTGAGTGAAATGGGTGCCCCTTTGTATTGTCCCAGTGTCAACTCATGCAATATTTCTCTGTTCTTTTTAGAGTTGCCAACAGAAAGGGATGGGGGAGAAGTGCAGCAGCTTGCAAAACTGAAACTGCATTCCATAAATGTTTTCAAAGATAGTAACTGGGTGACCGAAGTTTCTGCCACACAAAATTCTAACAGGAGAGCATGATTGATGACTCTTGGCTATGGATGTGTCCCATTGGAGAATGTGAATTACAATACACCCAGGGGGTGGGGGAAAAACCAGGGTCAAGGGTGACAATGAATTATGTGTCTCAGAGTCAGCTACACCCAGGCAGTGCCAGCATGTTAACTCTCAATAAATCCTTTTTAAGTTTTGGAAGTTTGGCTTGAGACTCATGATCTAAATGGGGGTAACTGCCGGAATCCTGACAGCTAGCTGACTCTGATAATTCATCATCATTACCGGGACACCTGATACCCGGCCTCTTCAATCGCTTCCCGACATCTGGAATATGTGGCGAGAAAGTCAGGTCAACATGGCAGAAGGGGGATTATCAGAAGAGAGCTTGCTCCAAGCAACCCAAATGCAAACAGAAGCTGACTATAAAATTACAGCCGAAGTGGAGAAACCTGATCCAGTGAAGGAAAGAAAAACAGATGAGTACTGGTGGAAAACAAAACTCCCCAAAACATTGGAAGTTGGGTTCCCCTATCCCCAAAAGGGGGGAAGGCCCCTGAGCAAGCTGGGAAGAGTGGAATGGATGTGGGATTGGGAACAAGCCAGAGCCCCAAAGTTTCTGATGGGATCCCTGGGGAGATCCATAAAGCAACTGAGAGAGGGATTTGACTGGACTACCATTAGAGATGACGGCCCATCATGCTGCCCAAAACAGAGAGGAGTTTCCACAGAACCTTTTGAAGTGAGAAGCAGGCAAGATCACAGCCCCCCTTCTATACCCAGCAGAAGGAAAAAGAGCCCACAGTGGCAACCAGTGCCTCCCCCATGCAGGAGGCAGCCCCCTCCTCCTCCTGTGCAAACTAGAGCCAGGAAGGAAGGTCAGCCACCTCAAGCACAGATTTACAGAGGGTGGCAGGAAGAGGGCAGAGCAGAGCTCTATGAACTGCCCCGGTTCAGGGGAAAATTTGATGGGGACCCAGACCAGCTAGCTCTATTCCTTGACTCAGCTGAGATCCACCTAGAACTCTATGGACACCTCTACCCCTCCCCCAGAGCCATGGTGAGCACCATTTCTGAGGGGTTGGAGGGAGAAGCAAGAGGATGGCTAGCAACCCTCCACAAGAGAAGGACCCCCCAGCTCCATGACGTATGTGACTACTGCAGCTCTGGAATATGGGACCGGCCCGTGGTGGGGTTGGAAATCTCCTCACCAGCCAGGATGAGGTAATGGTGCTGTTGTGGCAAGAAGGGGGCATAGTTAAACCACCACATCTCTGATCCAGGCTGATGGTTGCAGCCAAATTCCCCACCCAGTCAGTGTTCTGGGAAGACGTGGCTTGGGGATAAAGAGGCTTCCCTCTGCATGAGTAGGCAAGTCGGCAGGGCACTGCCCGAACTGGTGCCTGGGGCTCAAAGGCCCTCTTCCTCCAGCCTTGGGAGGGGTGCCACTTCCTACCCTGCCCCCCTTCGGGTAAGCCCAGCTAGGCACCACGTGTTGGGTCTGGCAGAGGATGGGAAAATGCTGTGCCCTCCCCCACTTCCTGCAGGGCCTGCTGGCGAAGCATACCTCTTGTGCACCTGCCACTGCAGTTGGGTGCATGTGGGAAACACACTCCACATGGGGGAGGGAGACACACTCCGCCCCCATTGTGCTGAGCCAAAGGGCACTGGTGGGCAGGGGAGCAGCTGCAGCTGGCTGGCAAAGTGGTGATGCCGGTGGGTGGACTGACGTGTGCAGGGTGGGGAGTGCGTAGGATGTGGCAGCATCAGAACCCTTCCTGGCTCTTCCCCGAAACACCTTGCACCAGCAGAATCCCCTGCCCCGAATGCTGCCACCGCTTCCCACCTTGCTTGGAATGCTTGCGGGACTTCAGACAGGACAGTGGTAGCAGTGGGGGGTGGGCAAGTGAGGCTTCCCAGAATTCTTCCTGGCTCTTCCCTGAAGTGCCTCGCACCAGCCGAATCCCCTGCCCTGAATGCTGCCACCACCGCTCCCCACCTTGCTGGGATGTCTCCCAAAGACAGGAGTTCAGCCAAGCTACCTGCAAAATCATCTCTCTCTTTCTCTCTCGAGGAGCGCTCACAGAGAGAAGCAGCCAGAGCCACTCTCATCTCTCAAGAGCCCGGCTGAAGTTTCCCGTGCTGCTTTGGTGAGCACTCCTCAAGAGAGAGATGATTTCTGACACCAGACGGTAGCGAGGAGGGGAAGCCAAGGAGGCTTTGACTAGTGGAGAGGCCTGGCTCGGAAGACCGACCGATCGGCCTTCCATGGTGACTGAGGCGCCCCTCAGAAATGGCGGCAGCAGTGGCAGGAGCCACTGCACTCAGAGCACCTCAGGCACTGCTCTGGCAACCTTTCTGTCCTGTGGTGGCCACTGTTGCTGCCCGTTTCCATAGCAACGCTTAAGATTGAGACTTCAGCAAAAGAGAATGTGAATCAGATCTATAAATGGAAATACTATAATGTTATAAGTTCATGCCTGGTAATCAACACATCTTTTGATGTGCTGAAACATTTGGCACAGGGATTTAACATCTGCAGATGCTTTTGTGCTTGGTTTTGTGTGCATATGACTTAATGAGTTGATTACTGTGGTAGGTAACATCTTAAAATAATCGGAAAACTAAGAAGAAACTTCAGCCAGGCTCCTCGAGCGAAGGTGGTCCTCGGGATTTAAAATTATGAGTTTGGTGGTCCCTGAGGTCCAAAAGGTTGGTGACCCCTGTCGTGGACAATATAATGGACAGGGCCGATCCAGTATCAAGCTCCATGGAGCATGGGACCCCCTGAAGTTTTAGTTGGAGTCTTTTCTTTGATGGGGTGTTGGGCCCCTGTGCATTGGATGCTATGCCTTCCCGAGCAGTATTCAACTCTATTCTGTCCTGGGGGACTTTTCCACTTGTGCTGCTGTGTCACAGGTTTTGTTTTATTTATTATTTATTAAATTTATATCCCGCCTCACTTCCCCCAATGGGGAACTTGAGGCGGCATACAAAAAGATAAAAACAATATCTATACAATGTAAAAGCAAAAACTCATTCATATCAATCCAAAACATACACGGGGGAAGAGCAAGGTCTCAATGCCATGCCCCCCGACAAAGCCAGGTCTTAACGGCTTTGTGGAAGGCAAGTAGATTTGGGATGGTTCTAATCTCCGCGGAGCATATTCCAAAGGGCGGCGCTACAGAGAAGGCCCTAGCCCATGGACCCGCCAGCCGACATTGCCTGGCCGACGGTATCCAGAGCAAGCCCTCCCTGTGAGATCTAACCGGGCACTGGGAGGCATAAGGTAGCAGTAGGCGGTCTCGTGGGTATCCTCCTAAGCCATGAAGGGCTTTAAAGTTGTCACTAGCACCTTGAATTGCACCGGAAGACCACTGGTAACCAGTGCAGCTCGGAGGATAGATGTTATATGGGCACGCCTAGGTGCACCCATGATCACTCGCGCGGCCACATTCTGCACCAGCTGAAGTCTCCGAGTGCTCTTCAAGGGCAGCCCCATGTAGGCGCGATTGCAGTAATCCAATCGAGAGGTGATAAGGCATGAGCAACCATGTGTAGAGCCCCCTGGTCCAGGAAGGATCGCAACTGGCGTAACAGGCGAACCTGTGCAAAGGTCCCTCTGGTCACAGCCGTAAGATGGTGGTCAAATTGTAGCTGTGGATCCAGAAGGACTCCCGAGTTGTGAACTCATTCTGAGGGGAGCAATTTCTCTCCCCAGTACCAAAGTTGGATAATCAACTGAGACCAAGGGGCAAGACCCATAGCCACTTGGTCTTGTCAGGGTTGAGTCTGAGCGATTAATCCCCATCCAGATCCTCACATCCTCCAGGCACGGGACATCACCTCGGCTTCACTACATTGACGGGACAGAGATGTACAACTGGGTATCATCAGCGTACTGGTGATACCCGCACCTGTCAATGGATGATCTCACCAGCGGTTTCATGTAGATATTAAGGAGGATGGAGCCTGAGGAACCTCACATGGCAGGGCCTAGGGGTGATCTCTGCCCCCCACCAGCACTGACTGAGTTCAGTCAGACAGGTAGGAGGAGAACCGTAAAACAGTGCTTCCTACTCCCAGCCCCTGAGCGACTCAGAAGGATACCATGATCGATGGTATCGAAAGCAGCTGAAGGTCAAAGCACCAGAATGGAGAAGACCCGCCATCCCGGGCCCACGAGAATCATCCACTAGATGCGATCAAAGCCGTCTCAGTGCTGTACAGGCCTGAACCCAGACTGCAAAGGATCCAGATAATCCGCTTCATTCAAGGCCGAGAAGGAGCTGGGCGCCACCACCTTCTCAACAACCTTCCCCAAAAGGGAAGGTTGGAGACAAGCAGTTATTTAACATAGCGGGTCCAGGAAGGCTTCTTGAGGAGGGGCCTAACCACAGCCTCTCTTTCAAGGCATGTGGAACACACCCCTCACCCAAAAGCATTTACAATCTCCTTGAGCCAGCCACATGTCATCTTGGCCTGAGCCAGGAGGACAAGGATCCAATAAACAGGTGGTGGCATTCACTGCTCCCAGGGCCTTGTCCACATCCTCAGTGCCACAGGAACAAACTCATCCCAGATAATCAGACTAAGACCTGCCCTACCATCCCAGTGGACTCTGCCCAGCCAGAGTCCA
>SOZL01000010.1:1007623-1031853 GCA_009733165.1 Naja naja
TTCGGAGATGGGGCGGCATACAAGTTCAAATATAAATAAATAAATAAATAATTGATTAGCTAACAAGGTCAGCTGCTGTTGCAAGTGAGTGTTCTCTGCCGGAAGCTGTTCCATCTCGCGTTCAATGTTGGTTTCATTTGGGCAGGAAGCAAACTGTTCTGACCCAAGCCTTGTTCAAATCAAATAAACACAAAGTATATATAAAAGCAAACCTTTTTAATGCGTCTCTGTGAATTCTGTTCATTCACAACAAAGAGTCATTAAAACTAATTGTCCCAGATAAGAGCAAGCCCTTTCAAGGTTGTGAAAGGCTGCCAAGAACACAAGATTAATTGCAGGGGAATATCCAAAACCAAAATTCTCCAAAACAAACCAGAATAGACAGGAATTCCACAAGAACTTGGAGTTGAAAGAACTTCTTTGCTTCCTGCAAAGAACCCAACCCCTGACGGCTGGCTTTTATCCCTTAAGTCACCCATGCTGCTGCAGCTGCTCTTTCCTTCAAGCAGCCCTGCACGCACATGCACTGGGCACAGGCTCCTCAGGGTCCTCTGCATCACTGCTGCCAGACTCCACAAGCTCCAAAGGCAGCACCCCACTCTCCAATAGCCCTATCACCATCCCTGCATCACACGCAGGCCCCTCATCCGAGTCCTTGCTCTCAGAGACCTCAGCCGTCTGCACCTGCTGCTGGCGAACCACAACACATCCACAGGAGACATCACAATTTCTGGCTTTTCATGAAAGTGGAACTACTGTATCTTGGCCTCAACAGTTCAGAGGACTACTTACTACAGGTAGTCCTCAACTTATGACCACAGTTGGGACCAGAACTTCTGTTTCATCACGTGACCACAAGGATGCTGCAACAGTTGTAAGTGGGAGGACCAGTCATGAATCACTTTCTTCAACACTGTTGTAACTTTGAACGGTTGCTAAATAAATGTAAGTTGAGGACTGCCTGTAGATGGCAATACTGTACAGAATTATAGAGTGCTTCTTTACCAGAGACAAATTCTTTGTGTGTCTAACCACACTTGGCCAAATAAAGTATTCTAAAAAAAAAAATGTTTCCTGTACCTGTTTGCTGCTAGCTAGATTTTGGCCAGATTTTTGCAGTCCAAATATGGTAGGCTAGATGAAAGAAAATGGGTGCAAAGTAGGCATGTCAGCCTTGCAAAGGGGAAGGAAAGGGGAATCAAATAAATTGTTGATGAAATTATATAGGCATCTCTGAAGAAATCAATTTAAAGTCTTACAATGCCCAGGAGATTTTTATTTCTTAAAACAAGACCTTGCTATTGCAACCAGCTACATGTAGTCCTTGAAGTATAACAGACCGTTTAACAAAGGTTTGAAGTTACAACAGACACCCCCGCACCCAAAGCTACATATGACTCCATTTCAAAGTTACAAGAGCTGCAGCGGCCCTGCGGTCATTTGTCCTTAACGACCCACCACAGGGTTGCTTCAGCACCCCCCCCCCGCCTCTCTCCCCCCATCCGTCCCGCCAAAACCCTGCCGAGCTTGGGCCTGCTCCCCACATGCCCATCACACACCACACTTATCTTTTGAAGTTCTCTGGACCTCATGTTGTGGAAAAAGGGCAAGCCATATATCCCTGGGCCTCATAGTGGTGATCCAAATGTGGCCATATTTTCTCCCACCCACAAGCGGGTGGGGACAAAATAGCCACCAGACAAACTGCTTCATTTTGCTGCCTTAGAGAAGTCTACACAGCACTGCAGAAGCTTGTGAACTCTGCAGAAAGCTTCTGCAGCAATGTGCAGTCCTTGTTAAAGTAGCAAAATGAAGCAGTTCGTTGTTGGGCCATGTGACAGTGACCTGAATATGGCCACCATTTTGTGGGTGGGACAAAATGGCAGCCACTTTTGGAATTGTGCCATGCAGCCACGCAAAGAAGCAAGCCATCCCAGAGCACTGAAAGGCCTCAGGAGTTCTTCAAAAGGTAAGTGAGGAGAAGGGTGTTTGGCCTGGTGGGGTCGGATTCAGATCTAAGTCCTGGGAGGACCCAGTGGGTGTGGGAAAGGCCTATTGGGTCCCAAGGGGTAGGAAGTGGAGCATGGGGTATCTCATGTGGAGAGTGTGGGAGAGGCCTTGGGTGGGCCAGGGCAGGCAGGCCTGGGCCTGGGCCTGTGCTAGGCCTCCAACAACCTCCCACACCCAGGAGATCCCCACATTCCACTTAATGACTTGCACATTTAATATTTCATTGGGTAGAGTAGGGATGGGGGTGGGTTGACTGCCACGACATGCAACCATAATGGGCAGGCTCCATTCTAGTCATATCTTGAAGTTTACCTATATTGAAGAAACAGAAATAAATGCAAGTAAAAATTTACATGAGGTCACCGTCATAAGAAACTCACAAGTACTTCATACACAATCCATGCTACTTAGAGGGGGCCAGATGAGGGACACAATGTATCACTTCAGAACAAAATATTAAAGCACTTGAAAATATAAGTTCACTACATTAAATGCTATCTGTGGGAAATATGCTTGAGAATAGTCACAATGTATGGTAAATTTTTGCATGATAAAACAGTAACGTATCAGTTTTAAGTAAATATGAAAGTATTATCCCCAAAACTGTGCCTTAGCTTGGTGTCAAAGCCGATGAGTCACCAAACACAAGGTGTGATACAAAATGATACTTTTATTTTGGTACCAAGATACAAGGCCCCTGGCTTTGAAAGCTGCCAAGGCCCCAATTACAATCTTACAGCAATTCTTATAGTCAAAGGGTGGGTCACATACACCCCTTTGGCCTTCCCCCAATAATGCATGCATAACATATAATATTGATTGGTTATCTGGATTACAGCTCCCTAAAACTGTTACGTTTGCTATGCAAAGTAGCTAAATGTCACGTCACCTGTCACTCACCCCAGGTCACGGGTATCTTGCAAAAAGTCTAGTTTCATGTGCCAGCTATGTGGTTTTGGGGGTTTTCTTATAAGTGAGATATTCTTGTTTCTAATATCCTGGCTTAGTGGTTTTCTGACGGGTACTGTGAGAATCAAGGATATAGCTTATTGATCTATTAGATTCAATAAGTCCTATGGATGATATCAGGCCCCAGAAGAAAGAGACATGAACCAAAGTTTTCAGCTAAGATGGTTTCAAAATATACCAGAACTATTTGTAATTCTGCTGAGCCGTTACTAACTGTGAAAACATATTTTTGCAAAGTATGCACTTGGATGGATAAGTTTAAAACAGGAAGAATGAAACTGCTGGAAATGAGGAACTGAAAGTAATGTACACCGGTGTTTAAGGAAAGTGACAGTGAAGTTGTGAAGCGTGTATGTGTTTAGAAGAAAAGTATAAAGGATAGGGTTGGAGATCCGCACAGAGCCCTTTGATTTATGGCAGTCCTTGCAGGACCTGTTGTATGTCATTGGACCCCATTGCAATGGCGTATTAATGTTAGTGTATTACTGCTATTATATCTTTTATATCTATTCATTTCTTATGTTCCAAATTATTAGAAACAATAAACCTCTGATCTTAAAGTAAGAATTTTTGTTTGTGTTGCTGTTTCCTATTGATTTTTTTTATGACAGTATGTTGCTAGCTTCTACCTCGCTATGACTGTGCAGGCCTCCCATTTCCCCCTCCCCCCGCCCCCGGCCTGGTATTATTGCAGAGAAGCACAGAAGAATAAAAGCAGTTTAATTCTTTGTCTCAAGACAAGCCCCCATTCCTCCTTTCCCCCCTTCTCCCCTGCGGCCCCTCCCCATAGCACATCTGTATTGCAGAGAGGAAGAAAGGAATAGAAGCAGTTTAATTGTTTGTTTTAAGGCAAAGAAATGAAGACAAGTAAATGTTTTTCAGAATTCATATTCCTCACTCTCATGTCCATTGCACCCACACCTGGGGCCTATCTCCACATATGACCCTTCCTCTGACCCCCAGGGCCTCATCTGTACATACATTCTGTCTTCTGATCCTTTGTTCCCCTCCTCATGGGCCTGTTCTGACCCAAGCCTTGTTCAAATTAAACAGACACAAACTGTGTATAAAAGCAAACCTTTTTTAATGCAGCGCTGGGAATTCAGTGCATTCCCAGCCAAAAGACATTTAAATCTAATTGTCCAGTATCAAAAGCAAGCCCTTTCAAGGTTGCAAAAGGCTGCCAAGAACAGAAGACTAATTACTGATTAAATATCCACTGACAGAAGTTTCAAAAACAAACCGGAGTAATTAGGGCTTCAACGAGGACTCTGAGTCTAAAGAACTTCTTTGCTTCCTGCAAAGAACACATCCCCGAGGGCTGATTTTTATCCCTTATGGGAGGGGCCATCACCTTCCAGCCTTTCTCCTGAGTCACTCTTGCTGCTTCAGCTGCTCTTTTCTTTGAGCAGCCCTGCGTGCACACGCACTGGGCACAGGCTCCCCGGGGTCCTCTGCGTCACTGCTGCCAGACTCCACAAGCTCCGAAGGCAGCACCCCTCTCTCCAATAGTCCTGGCCCCATCCCTGCATCACATGCAGGCCCCTTGTCTGAGTCCTCACTATCAGAGACCTCTGCCATCCACACCTGCTGCCGGTGAACCACAACAGGGCCTTGGGAAGGCCTACTTTCCAAAGGTCCTCCTAAGACAATTCTTTTTCAATCCTAATTTGCTTTATTGACCTCAGAACCAGTTGTCTGAGTAGAGGTATCACACATGGGATGAAGGCTAGTCCTGCTATCCCACACAACAACAGGAACAGCAACTGTTTGACCCAGGCTGTTCCTGGCAACCATGAAAACCACAGGTCAGTGCCTAGTAATCTGTGTCCAATCTGGGATGCTCTGTCTTGCAGGTCCTTTGTGGCTTCTCTGACTACTCCTGATTTATTCATGTAGAAACAGCATTCTTCCCCCAAGAACAAATACAAACCACCTTTCTCAGCTGTCAGGAGGTCTAGACCACGTCAGTTCTGCAGGACCACTGCTGCCAAGGAATCTATCTGGCCTTGCACTTCGACTAAATTCCGGGCGATCTGACCTAAGCTATATTGAAATTCCTCTGACAGCTGCTTAAACTGCACCGTAGAATGAGCTAGGCCACCCACTCCTGTCCCAACAGTTGTATCTATCCCCAGGATCACTAACAGTGGGGTCACTATTGACACTCTTTTCTGCACATGTCCTATGAGAGGAACTGGGAGGGACTGTTCCCCAGCAACAACACCCATCTTTGGGAAGAGGTGTACCAGAGTACACATCCCAGTCCAGTTGGAAGGCAAACATGCATACTCATTCCCCCCACACAGGAAGAAGACCCCATTTTCTTCCAAACTGCCATGCTCATGGAGAAAGTGTGAAAGCGGCTGTATTCATTATTCCAGACCCCCAAAGTCCCTGCCAGAAACATGCCAGTTAGTGGCTGGAGTAGAGGTTCTTCATGTTCCTGGACATCAATGATAAAGGGAGCCCCAGGCTCCAGGAAATAGCAGGAGTGCTCATTTCCCCATGGGCCAATGATGGGAAAGTGGCTAACTCCCAACTTTACCAAGCTGTCGTAGAGGTCATCGTATAGTTTTGCATCTCCCAGGATCCATCCCCCCCCCAACCTGGCACCTCTCTCAAAGGCTAGGGTGGCGTTGGTTTTCGCACAGAGTTCAGGCACAACAGGGGCTGTGTGGTATGCTGATGGGGATGCAGACAAACACAACCAGCATCATTGGGATAAAGTCAGGTCAGATTGGTTGACCAGACTCTGAGCTATTTCCAGTATTTCCAGCTATTTCAGCATATAGTCCCCTTCCCTCAAATGTTGCATAGGCCCCTTTTCAGCCTGGATGATATCCTTCCTTCGGTCCAACTTGTGTTTGGGTTTGGGTGGTGGGCTGGGTTTGAGGCAGTGAAGGACATGATGGATGTGGCAGAGGCGGCAGGGGGAGCAGACTGGCTCTGGTCTTTCTTTTTCGGTGTTGCTGAGGACCCCAACCATGGACCCTGATCCTTCCTCCTCCCTCAGGATCCTCAATAGCCCCAGAGCTCCCCCTCATGGGTGAGAGTAGTTAATTGCCCATGTTCACAAGACTCAAGGCTGTTTTTCAGAGCCCTACCCACCAGCAGGGCACACACAAACACCAAACAAAGCCATAGAGGACTCATGCCTGCCAATTTCAAAATACGTCATAGTAGTCTGATGGATCTAGGTCTGAGAGGAGGACGATCTCTTCATCCATCAGTATGGCATTAAAATTGGGAACCTCAACTACCTCCCCCTGCGGTTCAGGTTCGAGGAGTTCAGCCCAAATCCTAATCACAGTGACACACCTTAGCCTGTGGAAGTTCCTGGTATTCTGGCCAAACCCTTGTTGCATGGGTGTCACAGCAGGTCTTCAATAATTACAATGTCACACTCAGTTTGACAGTCCACAAACACGGGACAACAGTCACAGCAATGGGAACAACAACAACTTTCAGTGATGCAGTTGCAATCACAAAACCACCACATCAGGTATCTGGGAGTGATGAGGCGTGGTCTGGGAAGTAGTAGTAGTCTCAGTCCTGGGTTGTCCACGGAGCCAAGTTTTGTTTGCCAAGTATAACGCCCACAAACCCAAGACCCCCAACAGACTCCAGAGGACCCACTCCCAAGGTGTTTCAAACATAAGTGTCCACAGGAGTTGTACACCTGTCACTGTCACAGTCTGTGTTCTCAGGGGCAACGCCTGCTTCTTGGGGATGGGCTGATTCCAGAAGAAAAAGTTTCCAAGAAGACAAGTCACAGTCAGCGTAATCAGCAACACTAGGGCCAAACTCACCGCAACTATAGCTGTGTATTGCAGTCCTACCATTCCTTGAAATGGTCCCAGTGAGCAAAGTCAAGAGGAAGGCATTGAAATGTGGATTAGGTGATGGCCTTTCATTTCAAAAGAAACTTCAGTCCCAAGTCTTCGTTGCCCTGTGGTTTGGGGGTCACAGTCCACTGCTCCGGCACCTCCTGGTCTGGGCACTTCTTTACGTGGGAATGATGGAGCCACAAGGACAGGCCTTTCACCTTCAGGGCAGTATATGTGGTCAGCAACACTTGGAATGGGCCTTTCCACTTCTCCTGGAGCAGGGAGTTGAGCCTCCACGACTTCACTAGGACCCAGTCTCCTGGTTGAAAGGGATGTCCAAGCCCAAGGATTTGTTTTCCTGCATGTAATGAGAAAGAGAATTCACAACCCCAGTGAGCTGGCTCACATACTGCTGGAGGGTGTCCTCCCCCACCAAATGCATAGCCTCCTCACCTATTCTATAGAACGGATATGCACGTCCATACAGAAGTTCAAAGGGGCTAAGGCCACTGCATTTTCTTGGGGCAGTTCTGAGCCATAGCAATGCTATGGGAATGGCCTGCGGCCAGTGCAGGTGGGCTTCCTGACAGATTTTGGATATCTGTCATTTAAGTAAACCATTACATTTCTCAGCACCTCCACTACTGGTCAGGGAATAAACTGCATGAAGTTTCCACTTAATTTCAAGAGCCTGGGAAACAGTTTGTGTCACCTGTGCTGTGAAGTGTGGACCAGAATCTGAAGAATCTGAAGATCCGGAATCTGAAGATCCGGAATAATGTCAGGTTTCCAAGTAATGAAATCCATGTTAAAAGAAAAATAACAAAGTCCATCTTCAAAAGTTTTATTTAGGAAAACATCAAATTGGCAAAGTCCATGGTAATTCCAGATCTGACCCAACCCGGAATTACCCCACAATATTAGAAGTTAGAAACAACCCCCAAAAGTCACATTCTCCAATAGAAGTAACACAATGTTGCTTGATGTCATAAATCTACACCTCCAGGTCCCCAAGCCCAGACAGCTCATTTCCCATGGGAAAGAAGATCACCTAGCCATAACACTCTCTTCATCTCCACTCCTCCCACCTTAGGAATGTGTCAAGCCTGCAACTTTTCCCCCCATGACTACCACAGGGAAAATAAGAAAAAGAATATATACTAAGACAAACTAAAATGGCTACACTTATGACAATTTTGGGCTTGTCAGCTGGTTTGGGCAGGGATGTTTCAAACTGATAGGGAATCGGGACAGATCTGTGCAGGGGCCAGTTGAGCGGCCTTTTTCACTGCCCTGTCTGCTGCCCTATTTCCATTTGCCACCAAAGTGTCTTCGTTGGTATGACCCCTGACATGCATGACTGCAACCTCTTGAAGGAAGTGTACAGCTTCCAGTAATTGTATGATTTGGGGCCCATGTTTGATTGCCGCCCCCCCCCACCCCGGAGCAGTTAGCATACCCCTTTCTTTCCAAATAACCCCATGAGCATGTAAAACTCCAAACTTATATCTGCTGTCTGTATAAACATTAATCCTCTTTTTTTGCCAGCTGGAGGGCTCTTGTTAGGGCCGTGATTTCAGCTAGTTGTGCAGATGTACTCGGGGGAAGGGGTCCTGATCTCCCAGGGCATTACTAGTGAATAACCAGCCTTGTGAACACTGTTCTGGACAAAACTACTGCCATCAGTGAACCACTCGCAATCTGCGTTTTCTAGTGGTTCATCTGACAAATCAGGTCGTCTTGAGTAGACTGAACCTATGACTTCCACACAATCATGTTGCACTTCTGAGTCCACCTGTGGTTGGGTTTAAGGTATTACATACTTCTAAGGTTCCAGCTGGTGCATCTAACAAAATAGTCTGGTGTTTAGCCTGTCTGTCACAAGTCATCCAATATGCCTCTTTCATTTCCATGACCTCCTTGACCCCATGTGGGACCTTTACTATCAGTTCTTGACCCAAAGTTAGCTTCTGGGCTTCTTCCACTAAGAGTGCCATGCCTACCATGGCCCTTAAGCATGCTGGCCAGCCCAAGGCCACTGTATCAATCTGCTTGCTGAAGTAAGCCACTGGTCTGTGCCAGGAACCTAATATTTGATTTAGGACGCTGGTGGCAATTCCCTTTTGCTCATGGACAAAGAACGTGAAGGGCTTGGATGGGTTTGGCAGTCCCAGGGCAGGAGCTCTTGTGAGTTCCCTCTTAATGTCATTGAAAGCATTCTGACACTCCCACATCCATTCAAACACCTCCCGGTCACTTCCCCTCGATGCCTCATAAAGAGGTTTGGCCATGAGGCCAAAATTAGGGACCCAAATTCTACAAACGCCAGCCATCTCCAGAAATAATCTCAACTGCCGTCTGTTTTCAGGTGGTTTCAACCTACAGATTGCTTCCCTTCTGGGTGCCAATAAAGTCTGTTGCCCTTGCAAAACACCATAATCCAGATATTTCACCTTCTTCTGAGCAATCTGCGCCTTTTCAGCCGACACACGGTAGCCACAAGTCCCTAACCAATCTAACAAGTCCACAGTCCCCTGCACACATTGTTCTCTGGTGCATGCCCCCAGCAACAAATCATCCACATATTGCAACAGGGAATACTCTCTCACCCACTCAGGCTTATATAGATCAGCTGCCAAACACTGTCCAAAAATGGTTGGGCAGTTTTTGAATCCCTGTGGCAGTCAGGTCCAAGTATACTGGGAGGTGACCCCAGTATAGCGAAAATGGGCTGTGACTCCTCAGCCAGAGGAATGCAAAAGAAGGTATCTTTCAAGTCCTGTGAACCAAGCATCCTGTGGGTTGATTTGGCCCAACAAGGTGTAGGGGTTAGGGACAGCTGCTGATCGACCAGCCCTAAATCCAGGACTATTCTTGTCATTCCCCTGTTGGAGACTGATTCCAAGAAAGAGGAGGAACAGCCAACAGGGAGTGGAAGTGTGGCTCTGGAGGTTGTGGAGGAGGCTGGGGAAGGGCACAGTCTGGCTGGGCAGTCAGAGGAGGACCCAGGCCCATCCCCTCTCCATTCTGGGGCACACAGGGAGGAGAGGATAAGGGAGAAATATGAATGGCATGGTCTATGGGGGAAGAAAGGGCCTTGATCCCCTTCATGGGCTGCAGCTGTGAGAACTGGTTAAAAGGACAGACTGCACATGAGCCAGTGCTGGAAACAAAGTGTGATGACCCAGGGTGGGATACAAAACAAACACAGTCACAGAAAACAGGTGAAGCGCCTTTTATTCCTTCACTTTGCTTCCAAGCTCCGAATATCTTTGATGGAAGACAAAAAAACTCCCACACAGTTACACGAAGAAGGAAAAAAGCAACACAAACCAGGCGAGATAAGGGCTGGAGGCTGTCCACAGATAACACGCACTGGGAAGGACGCCAAACTCAGCGAGGAACTATAAACTAGAGATATTTACATGCTTTGTTTCCAGTGTTCGCCAGTACGCAGGACCAAACTCTTATTCAGTTGTCACAGCTGCAGCCCATGAAGAGGATCAAGGCCCTCTCCTCCTGGGTAGACCACGTCTCTCCCTTATCCTCTCCTCCCTGCGTGCCCTAGGATGGATAGGGGATGGGCCTGGGTCCTCCTCTGACTGCTCAGCTGGCCTCTGCCCTTCCCCAGCCTCCTCCACAACCTCCGGAGCCACACTTCCACTCCCTGTCAGATGTTCCTCCTCTCCCTCAGAGTCAGTCTCCACCAGGGGCATGACACAAAGCGTGAAAATATTTCTAGTCTGTCCGTTCTTACCTGAGTTTGGTGTCCTTCCCAGTGTGTATTCTGATATCTGTGGACGTCTTCAAGCCCTTATCTTGCCTGGTTCCCATAATTGCTTCAGTGTGGTTTGTGTCGTTTTTTTCTAGTTATAATTTATAGGTATTTTTAGTTTAAACGGCATTACCTCCTTTTTGTAACTGTTCTTGGGGGGGCGTTTTGTCTCCAGTCAAAGATATTTGGAGCTTTGAAGCCAAGTTGAAGGAATTAAAGGGACTTATTTATTTATTTATTTATTTATTTATTTATTTATTTATTAAATTTATATCCTGCCTCACTTCCCCCAACGGGGAACTCGAGGTGTACAAAAGATAAAAACAATTTCTATACAATGTAAAAACAAAAACTCATTCATATCAGTCCAAACATACACGGGGGAAGGACAAGGTCTCAATGCCATGCCCCCCGACAAAGCCAGGTCTTAACGGCTTTGCGGAAGGCAAGTAGATTTGGGATGGTTCTAATCTCTGCGGGGAGCATATTCCAAAGGGACGGTGCCGCTACAGAGAAGGCCCTAGCCCATGGACCCGCCAGCCGACATTGCCTGGCCGACGGTATCCAGAGCAAGCCCTCCCTGTGAGATCTAACCGGGCGCTGGGAGGCATAAGGTAGCAGTAGGCGGTCTCGTAGGTATCCTGCTCCTAAGCCATGAAGGACTTTAAAAGTTGTCACTAGCACCTTGAATTGCACCCGGAAGACCACTGGTAACCAATGCAGCTCATGGAGGATAGATGTTATATGGGCACGCCTAGGTGCACCCATGATCACTCGCGCGGCCGCATTCTGCACCAGCTGAAGTCTCCGAGTGCTCTTCAAGGGCAGCCCCATGTAGAACACATTGCAGTAATCCAATCAAGAGGTGATAAGGGCATGGGCAACCATGTGTAGAGCCCCCGGTCCAGGAAGGGTCGCAACCGGAGCAACAGGTGAACCTGTGCAAAGGTCCCTCTGGTCACAGCCGTAAGATGGTGGTCAAATTGTAGCTGTGGATCCAGAAGGACTCCCAAGTTGCAAACTCCTTCTGAGGGGAGCAATTTCTCTCCCCCCAGTACCAAAGTTGGATAATCAACTGAACCGCGAGGGGGCAAGACCCATAGCCACTCGGTCTTGTCAGGGTTGAGTCTGAGCCAATTAGTCCCCATCCAGTTCCTCACGTCCTCCAGACACCGGGACATCACCTCCACGGCCTCACTAGATTGACCAGGGACAGAGATGTACAACTGGGTATCATCAGTGTACTGGTGATACCCGACCCCGTGTCGATGGATGATCTCACCCAGCGGTTTCATGTAGATATTAAAGAGGAGGGGGGAGAGGATGGAACCCTGAGGAACCCCACATGGCAGGGCCCTAGGGCTCGATCTCTGCCCCCCCACCAGCACCGACTGAGTCCAGTCAGACAGGTAGGAGGAGAACCACTGTAAAACAGTGCCTCCCACTCCCAACCCCCTGAGCCGACTCAGAAGGATACCATGATTGATGGTATCGAAAGCCGCTGAGAGGTCAAGAAGCACCAGAATGGAGGAAGACCCCCATCCCGGGCCCACCAGAGATCATCCACTAGTGCGATCAAAGCCGTCTCAGTGCTGTACCCGGGCCTGAACCCAGACTGCAAGGGATCCAGATAATCCGCTTCATTCAAGGCCCGAAGGAGCTGGAGCGCCACCACCTTCTCAACAACCTTCCCCAAAAAGGGAAGGTTGGAGACAGGACGAAAGTTATTTAACACAGCCGGGTCCAGGGAAGGCTTCTTGAGGAGGGGCCTGACCACAGCCTCTTTCAAGACATGCGGAACACACCCCTCACCCAAAGAAGCGTTTATAATCTCCTGGAGCCAGCCACATGTCGTGTCCCGGCCTGCCGAAACAAGCCAGGAGGGACATGGGCCCTGTAAACAGGTGGTGGCATTCACTGCTCCCAGGGCCTTCTCCACATCCTCAGGGCCAACAGGAACAAACTCATCCCAGATAACCGGACTAAGACCTGCCCCTACCATCTCAGTGGACTCTGCCCAGCCAGAGTCCAAGTCCGACCGGATCTGAGCGACTTTATCTGCCAAAACCCGAACAAATTCCCCGGCCCTACCCTGCAGGGGTTCCTCTGCCTCCTCAGATCTTAAGAGGGAGCGTGTCACCCCAAACAGGGTGGCTGGGGGACAGTCTGCAGACACAATAAGACTGGCCCAATATAATCGTTGTGCCACTCTTATCGCCACTAGATAGGCGTCAATATGACGTCCTAACAGTGTCCGGTCAGATTCAGCCTGACTTTTCTTCCAGCGGCGCTCTAGGTGTCTCTTCCGCCATTTCATCCCCCAGCGTTCCTCGGTAAACCAAGGAGATCTCCGAGGTCCACGAGCGGAGAGAGTCCGCAAAGGCGCAACCCGATCTATGGCCCTGGTGGCCACACTATTCCAGGCTTCCACCAGGGCCTCAGTCGAGCTGTGGGCGAGGGAAGCCGGAAACTCCCCAAGCTCCCTCTGAAACCCAATTGGGTCCATTAGGCACCTGGGGCGGAACCACCTAATCGGTCCCGCCTTCCTGCGGTGTGGAGTGGTCATCAGGAAGTCCAGTCTTACAAGGGAATGATCTGACCATGACAAGGGCTGAATGACTATTTCCCCCAGTCTCAGATCATGGCACCATTGTTCCGAGATAAAAACCAGATTGACCGTGTGTCCCCCCCAATGAGTCGGACCCTGAACTACTTGGGTCAGGTCCATGGTTGTCATGGAGACCATGAACTCCTGGGCCACACCCGAGGGTTCGCCAAGGGATGGCAAATTGAAGTCCCCAAGCACCATCAGCCTGGGGAACTCAACCGCCAACCTGGCTACTACCTCGAGCAGCCCAGGCAGGGCCGTTGTAACTCAGCTGGGAGGCAGGTATGTTAGCAACAGGCCAACCTGAACCCCTAGGTCCAGCTTCAGAAGGAGGGACTCACAGCAGAACAGGGCCTTCCCATGGACATAATTCCTGACGAGCAATTACTGCCACTCCACCGCCCCTGCCCTGGGGTCACGGCTGGTGCCCCACTTGAAACCCCGAGGGGCACATCTCAACGAGGGGAACGCCCCCCTCCAGCCCCAGCCAGGTCTCAGTGATGCACACCAGGTTGGCCCTCTCCTCCAGGATTAAATCCTGGATTAGAGGAGCTCTCTTTACCACCAACTTCACCTTTTTATGTGCCTGTGTTGATTTTGTATCCCACCCTGGGTCATCACAATTCTAAAGGACCCATCGGCCTTCTTGACCGGTAGGACAGGAGTGTTCCAAGGTGAGGAAATGGTTCTAATTAAGCCCCACTGAAGAAACTTCTTTACCACTGGCTCAAGTCCTAATCTTGCCTCTCTCTTTATGTCATATTGTCTAATGTTTGCAATTTGGTTTCCTGGTTTTAAAGGGATTGACACTGGTTGTGTGAACACTGCCTTTCCTGGCTCCCTGTGTGCCAAGACCCAGGGTTTTGCAGCCTGCTTGATTTCTATAGGCACCTGGTCTGTTTTTACTTCTGAGAAAGCCATCAGCCTCCATGAAGTTTCAGGTGGCATTTTCATTTTGATTTTCCCATCCTTGAAAGTTACAGTTGCCTGGAGTTTGGTTAACAAGTCCTGTCCCAGTAAGGGAATGTGACAGTCTGCCATATAAAGAAACTGGTGGGTCAGGAGTGTCTTACCAACTTTACATTCCAGAGGCTAAAGAAAAGGAGCTGCCACTGTGGCCCTGATGCTCCTGTTACAATGAGGTTGTCAGCACTTCGTTTTGTTAGCATTTTATTTACAACAGATCTACTTGCACCAGTATCAAGCAACATTTTACAACACTTTCCCCCAGGGGTGGGATTCAGATTTCTTAACAACCGGCTCTGTGGGTGTGGCTTAATTTGTGGGTGTGGCTTGGTGGACATGTGACTGGCTGGGTATGGCTTGGTGGTCACGTGACTGGCTGGGCATGGCCCACTCAACATCACTCACATCGAGGGGCGCTCTCCTTGCCTGGCCTCTCGCGACTGTGGGGATGCTGCAACCGTTGTGTCAGCATTCCAGCAAACCTCCATTCCAATCATTAACTCTGAGACAAGCATAATCTCAAAAGTACCTTTATTAGAATAGCACCTGGCAGATCTGTGAAATCTCGAAACTAAAAGTTTCCTGGTCTTCCCACAATGTCCCAAACTACAATCCATCCCCTTTTTACCATCATCACATCACACAGACCAATCATGATCCATCCCAGTGTAAGATCCTTTTTCCATCCTGCCACAATTAATAACCTTGAACTAAGAAAAATTTTATTTTGTCTACTTAGAACTATTCATTTGAAATCACCCCCTCCCACTTTCTCAGGCTATGTGGCAGCTGTATGGCTTCCAAAGCTGACAGGCGCCCCCCTTGAGAAGTTTGCCTCCTAAAAGAGATAATAAACAAACACAACAAGGGGTTAATACGATGCCCTTAACCCCTCTCCCCACTCCAAGGGGACCCTTTGGTTTGTCAGGGAATTCGTTATGGAATTGGTTAACCAATCTGTCTGCATGGACATCACAATTTTTTACCCAAGTAGCATCAGCCAAAGGGTAATCCTTCCATAACACCAGATATTATAATCTCCTTCGGTGTAATCTAGAACCAAGGATTTTCTTTATTTCATAATGTGTCTCACCCTATACGATCAAAGGTTTGAGTGGAGCTGTTGGAATCGGCCTTAGATTTGACCCTACAGCTGGTTTCAATAAACTACTATGGAACACTGGGTGTATTTTCCCCAATAACTGGGGAAGACATGATTGGACTGTCACTGGATTGATTATTTTTGATATAGGGAATGGACCTAAGAATTTAGGGCCCAGCTTCCTACTAGGAAGTTTCAATTTGAGATATTTCGTTGACAAAAACACTTTGTCCCCTACTTTAAATGGTGGTTGGAGGGATCTATGTTTGTCTGCCTGCTTTTGTAATTCCTCAGCAGCTTCAGTCAAAGCTTTTTGTATCCTCCCAACCTTTTTTAATGAGTCCATCCATTCTGTTAAAGACATGGATGTGGGGGTTCTCTAGGTAATTCCGGCATAGGGACAAATTCTATGCTGGTGTTGATTTGGAAAGAAGTCAAGCCTGTGCTACTATGTACTGCATTATTGTAGCAACTTCTGCAAATGGCAACAGCTCTGCCCAGTTTCCTGTTGATAATTTACATAGCATCTAATGTATTGTTCCACCATGGCATTCGTTCTCTCTGATGCCCCGTTGCATGCAGGATGAATGCTGAGGATAACCCTTGGGATGACCCAATGGACTTTAAAAACTCCCTCCAGAACTTAGCGGTAAACTGTACACCTCGGTCTGAGATTACTCTACGAGGTACTCCATGGAGCCTATAGATGTGCTTCATGAACAGTTTTGCAAGCTTTTTAGCCGAAGGTAGTCCTTTACAGGCTGTAAAGTGGGTTTGCTTAGAGAATAAATCGATAACAGTCCAAATAACTGTATTCCCTCCACTCTCAGGTAACTCTACGATAAAGTCCATCGCGATTTCTTCCCACGGCTTCGTTGGTTCAGCTACTTGTTGAAGGAGGCCAGGGGGTTTCCCAGTTCTGAGTTTCATTGTGGCACAAATTGAGCAGCTTTTCACATAGTCTTCAACATCAGGTTTCATTTTTGGCCACCAGAACTGTCTCCTGATTAAATGCAGGGTTTTTAAGAACCCAAAGTGCCTCCCCAACCGTGAGTCATGGCTACGCTTCAGTACCATTAGTCTTAGATTATTGGGTACATAAAGTTTTGTCTCTTTCCAAGCCAATCCCTTGTTCATTGTCAAATCAGTCTGATGCTCAGCAAACCAGGGATCGGTCAAAAGGGCTGCTTTCAACTCAGTTGTCAGTTTGTCTTCTAGGTGTCTGAGGCTGCAGTTGGCTTGGCCTCGGGTGGTTACTTGGCCTGCTGGTTGGGCTTCTGATATCATAGTCTGCACTACTTCCTCTCGGCGACTGTCAAATTGGGGTTTTCTTGACAGGGTGTCCGCCAGTATGTTTTTCCCTCCTGGGATATATTTCATGTTAAAGTTGAACCACTTGAAGTATTGAGCACAGCAGACTTGTTTAGGTGATAGCTTCCGAGGTGTCTTTAGAGCCTCAAGGTTCTTGTGATCAGTCCACACCTCAAACAGCTCTTTCACCCCTTCCAGGAAATGCCTCCAAGACAGTAAAGACCATTGCACTGCAAATGCTTCTTTTTCCCAAACCGCCCACCTACGCTCTGTGTCTGTCAACTTTTTGGATACATAAGCACAAGGCATTAGCTGGTTCTGAGAGTCCTTTTGTTCCCCATTCTTCCCGAATGGCCACGGCAGCCACATCACTAACATCAGCTTGGACTATAAAAGGTCTGGTCGGGTCCAGATGCTGGAGAATGGGCTCAGTGGTGAATAGGCGTTTTAAAGTTTCAAAAGCTTTCTGACAGTCCATTGTCCATGCAAGGGGTTGATTGGGCTTTGGTTTGGTGGGGGAAGGCCCAGTTTTCAACAACTCTGTTAAAGGGAGGGCAGCCTCGGCAAAAGAAGGAATAACTTGTCTATAGAAATTGGCAAAACCCAAAAAGCTTTGAAGTTGCTTACATGTTTTGGGGGGTTTCCAGTCTAGCACTGCTCTCACTTTTCCAGGGTCCATCTCAATTCCCTGGTTGGATATTCGGTAGCCTAGATAATCCAGTGACTCTTTGTGGAATTTGCATTTTGACAGCTTTACATATAACGTTGCAGCTAAAAGTTTTTTCAGCACTTGTCTGACTAATTTGACATGTTCGTCAATGGTTTCACTGAATATAAGAATGTCAATCAGGTAGACGAGGACCCCTTGGTACAGGTGTGGATGTAACACTTTGTTGATGAGTTGCATAAATATGGGGGCCCTGGAGTCCGAAAGGCATGACTCGGAATTGGAAACTACCCAAAGGGCAGTTGAAGGCAGTTTTCCATTCGTCTCCCTCCTTTATGTTGCCTCGGTAGTAAGCTTCCCTCAGATCTAGCTTGGTGAAGACCTTGCCTTTAGACAGGTGGTTTAATAAGTCCTTCATGAGAGGCAGATGGTACATATTTTTATGCATACCTCATTCATGCCCTAAAATCAATGCATAATCTCAAGCCGCCATCTTTCTTATCTTTGAACAGCACTGGGGTGGCCAACCTAGATTTGGCAGATTCAGTGAAACCTCTGTCCAAATTGTTATCAATGTATTTTCTCAACTCAGTCATTTCAGCTGGTGTCGTGGAATACATCTTTGGTTTTGGCAGTTTTGCCCCAGGTTCTAACTCTATGGCACAATCAGTGGCTCGATGGGGAGGTAAAACATTGCATTCCTCTTCGCTGAACACCTCAGCCAAGTCCCTGTATTGTTTGGGGACTTGGGGCACACCTGGAGGAGAGTCTGAGGCGGTGGCTGCTGCTTCAGGTTGGGGATCTGTGTTGGGTGGCCATGTCTTTTTGGGAGGAACGGGGGGGGCAGTGGGCCAACCCCAATTATGATTTTTCGGTATCCATCCTCCCACTTGATGGTAGGGGCCCATTTATCTGGCCAAGCAAGTTCCCACGATGATTGGGAACGGCTGGAGACGAAGAGGCAGAGTGCCATACTGTGTTTTGGGAGCGTGCCTGCACTATCTTAGAGCTTGCGCTCTGACCCTCTTGCCTCAGCTTGCTCCCCCGGGGATATGAGAGGTTTGGCCCCTGGGCTCAGGCTGGTCTATGTCAATGCCAGGTCTGCTAGGAACAAGGCTCCCCTCCTCTGTGAGATGATAGAGGAGGAGGAAGCGGACCTGGCTTGCATCACAGAGACCTGGTTGGGACTGGAGGGAGGTGCCCCCCTGGTGGAGTTATGTACCCCAGGTTTCCGAGTGCTGCACCAGCCACGGGCCCAGGGAGGGGCGGTGGGGGCGGTTGTAATTAAGGAGGTCTTAGACCCGAGGGAGGTTACCATCCAGCAGATAGACGGCTGTGAGCTTCTCCTCATGAGGTTGGGTTCGGGTGGTCAGTTGGGTCTTTTGCTGGTGTACCTCTCCCCCAACTGTGTAGCACAGACCCTGTCCAGGCTGCTTGAGATCCTCTCGGGGGTGGCAGTGGAGTTTCACAGGCTTTTGGTCCTGGGTGGACTTCAATCTGCCATCCCTGGGAGGGGACTTGGGCTTGGCCCAGGACTTCATGGCCTCCATGGCGGCCATGGACCTGACCCAAGCTCAGATCCCAGGTAGCTCCTTGGTTTTCTATGGAGCTCCGGGAGATGAAGCATAGGAGGAGGGGCCTTGAGAGTAGGTGGAGGTCTTCACAGTCCGAATCTGACCGATCCCAGCTAAGATCCGCTTCTAGGACTTATCTGGAAGCAATGAGGGTGGCGAAGAAAGTTTACTTCTCCGCCCTCATCACATCCGCAGATAATTGCCCGGCCGCCCTGTTCAGGGTCACTCACTCCCTCCTTAATCGGAGGGAGGGAGGGGACCCTGCGCAGGGACGTGCCGAGGAGTTTAGTCAACATCTGTCGGACAAGATCACTCGGACCCAGGCCGGGCTGGACTCCGCCTGGTTAGAGTCGGGGACAGAGGTGGCATCGAGTCTTGTTCATGTTATCTGGGAGGAGTTTGAGCCTGTTTCTTCGGATATGGTGGACGGGACCATGCAGCGGCTGAGCACCACTACATGCTTGTTGGACCTGTGTCCCTCCTGGCTGGTTTATGTCACCCGGGAGGGTACACTTGACTGGCTCCAGGCAGTTACCAACACTTCTTTACGAGAGGGTGTCTTTCCCGCTGCCTTGAAGGAGGCGGTGGTGAGGCCCCTCCTAAAGTAACCTGCCTTGGACCCAGCCAATTTAGTCAACTTTCATCCAGTCTCCAACCTTCGTTTTTTGGCGAAGGTTGTCGAGAATGTAGTGGTGCAGCAGCTACCAATGTTCCTGGAGGAAGCTGATTACCTGGAGCCATGCCAATCGGGATTCAGGCCCGGGTACAGCACGGAGACAGCATTGGTCACACTGATTGATGATCTCTGGAGGGCTTGAGACAGGGGCTATGCCTCTGTCTTGGTCCTGTTAGACCTCTCAGCGGCTTTTGATACCATCGACCATGGTATCCTACTGCGCCGGCTCAAGGGGTTGGGAGTGGGGGGCACCATAGTGCGATGGTTCTCATCCTACCTCTCGGGTCGGACGCAGTTGGTGTTGGCAGCGGGGAGCAGTCGTCCCCTCGGCCTCTCACTTTTGGGGTTCCTCAGGGTGGTCCTTTCTCCCCTCCTGTTCAACATCTATATGAAGCTGCTGGGCATCTGCAGATATGCTTTCTAATATAAAAGAAACTGAAATAGAAATTGGGACTTGGGCGGATCATAATCCACTGACAGTTGTCTGGAAAGGACAGAAGAGAAGATCTAGATGGACATTAAATAATATGATTTTGAAAGAAGAAGAGTTTAAAAAGAAAATTGAGACAGAACTTGGCTTTTTAAAGAAAATAAAAAGAAGACACATCACTGCAAATTCATTGGGATGCAATGAAGGCCTATACAAGAGGAATAATAATTGACTATACAAGAAAAAGGAATATTAAACAGAAAAAGACATTTAAAATATTGGAAGATGATTTTATAAAACTAGAAAAAGAATTACAACAATCACAGCAAAGAAAAGATATTAAAATGAAAATGGATATGACTAAACATAAAATGGGTTTAATGGAAAAGGAGAAACTCGCTCAAAAGATTAAAGGTGTTAAACAAAATTATTTTGAAAGTGTGAATAAACCAGGAAGATGGTTAACCTATAAACTTAGAAAAGAAAGGGAATCAAAGAAAATTAATCAATTAATAGATGGAAAAGGGAATGTCCACTATGGGAATGATGAAAAGAAAAGAATTATTCAAGATTATTATGAGAAATTGTATTCTCAAGAAGACATTTTAGAAGAAAAATTAAACAATATCTACAAAAGGCAAGACTACCACAAATACCCAAAGATATTGAAACTATGTTAGAAGGAATATAACTATGATGGAATTGACAGAAGCCTTGAAGAAACAAAATACTGGAAAAGCACCAGGTCCATATGGCTTACCGGTGGAATTTTACAAGACTTTTCAAGAGGTGTTAAGCCCCCAGTTGCTAGAAGTCATGAATGAAGTGTTATTAGAAAAGAGAATACCTAAGACATGGTCAGAAGCCTATATTACTCTTATACCTAAGGAAGATATGGATGTACAACAAGTTAAAAATTATAGACCTATTTCACTGTTGAACTCAGATTATAAAATTTTTGCTTCGATCTTGGCAGAAAGGCTGAAAAGATATTTAAATAATTTTATTCATATTGATCAAAATGGATTTCTGCCAAAACGACAAATTAAGCAAAATGTGAGAATAATTTTAGATACTTTGGAATATTATGAAGCACACCCTGAAAAACAGATGGCACTGATGTTTTTAGATGCACAAAAGCCTTTGATAACTTGAATTGCGTTTTATGATATTGCAAATGGTACAAATGGGCTTTGGGAAAATTTTATACAGGCCATTGAGACAATATATAACGCACAAACAGCGAAGATTTTGGTAATGGAGAATTAACAGAACCTATAGAGATAAGAAAAGGAACTAGCCAAGGTTGCCCTCTGTCGCCTCTGCTGTTTGTGTTAAAACTAGAAGTGTTGAATAGAGGTATTAGAGAAGATGAACAAATAAAAGGCATGAGAATTAAAAAAGAAGAATATAAACTACAGGCTTTTGCAGACTGACTTGGTATTTATACTAGAGGATCCATTTAAATCAGCACCTAGTTTGATAGAGAAAATAGAAGAATATGGTATGATGGCAGGTTTAAAATTAACAAAGATAAAACAAAGATCCTAACAAAGAACATGTTAGCAAGGCATAAGAAGGAATTAGAAGATATACTAGAGATTCAGATTACAAGTAAGGTTAAATACTTAGGAATATACATCACATCAAGATGCAGTACACTGAAAGAAGATAATTATATTAAACTCAAGCAGCAGTTAGCGACAGATCTGGAAAAATGGAAAACATGCAATTATCACTTATTGGGAGAATATCAACAGTCAAGATGAATGTATTACCTAGAATCTTATATTTATTTCAGACGATCCCAATTAGACTCGAAAGAGTTTTTTTTTATTGAAAAGTTTTACAAAAAGACATTTTTAAAAACAATAGGCCCCCTCCCCCTCCTTTCCCCCGGACTTCCCAGAGTAAAATACAGGGTGTTATATCTGGCAATCTTATTCAAACATACACTAACAAACTATAAACACTTATACCCCCTTCAGCACTTTAACTCCCTTAATACAGACTAAAATAATAACATATCTCTTGACATATGTTCTTAACTTCTGATCTTCATTCATAGGCTATTTGAAACTTTTTAGTCCCATATCTATTTTGGATATCTATTTTCTCCAGTCCCGAATGTATCTTTCTTGTGAATGTTCTTTCAAGTAAGTTGATATCTTTGCCATTTCTGCTAAATTCCATACTTTTAATATCCAGTCTTCTATAGTAGGTACGTCTTCTTTCTTCCAATGTTGCGCCAGTAACAATCTTGCTGCTGTTATTAAGTATAACATTAATTTAGTTTCCAAAACAGTGCAATCTGTAATAATACCCAACAAAAACAGCTGCGCTTAAAACTTATCTTTTCTTTAAAATCTTCTGGGTAGTCCACCATATTTTTATCCAAAAAGCCTTAATTTTTTTGCATGTCCACCACATATGAAAATATGTTGCATCATCACTACCGATCTCCAGCATTTGGGTTTTGATTCGGGTACATACATGCTAATTTTTTAGGATCTAAATGCCATCTATAAACCATTTTATAAAAATTCTCTCTTAAATTTTGTGCTTGAGTAAATTTCACATTTCTCACCCAAATTTTTCCACATATCCAGTGTTATTGGCTCCGAATATTCTGTGCCCATTTTATCATACAGTCTTTAACTAATTCCGCTTCCGAGTCAATTTCAATCAATGCATTGTATAACCTTTTAATATGTGCTTGACCTTGATCCTTAATTTGCTTTACTAAATTTTCATCAGTTCTCATAATACCAATTTTCTGATCTTCTTTCCACCTCGCTTGTAACTGTCCATACTGAAACCATGTCTGAACTATCTGTTCCTCTTTTAATAAATTAATAGATTTTAGTCGCAGTATACCCCTTCCATTACTAAAAGTTCTTTATAGGTAATTACATCTTGCTTCTGTTCCACATTTATGTTTTCTATCGCATGTCTGGGTATTGCCCATATTGGTATTTTATAATTTAATTTATATTGATATTTTTCCAGACACGCAACAGAGCATTCCTTAGTATATGAGTCTTAAAAGCATTGTCCACCTTTTTATCATACAATAAATATGCATGCCATCCATATAATAAATCATATCCCTCTATATTCAATATTCTTTCTTCTGTCATGTTAAACCAATCACTGATCGTTGATAACACAGCTGCATCGTAGTATAATCTCAAATTGGGCCTCCTCTTTCCCATACATCTTGCATTATCTTAAGCTTAACCCTTGGTCTTTTCCCTGCCCAAATAAACTTATTAATACCTTTCTGCCACTCATTCAAATTTGTGTCTTTCTTGAGTATTGGTATCATTTGGAACAAAAAGAAACTTTGGCAAAACATTCATTTTAACTGCTGCAATTCTTCCCAGCAAAGATAAGCTGTAGCTTTTTCCAGCTTTCCATTTCTTTTTGAATTTTTGCCATAGTAATTGGAATTATTTTATATAATTTCTATTTGAAGCTGTAATATGTATTCCTAAATATTTAACCTTCTTAGCTATTTCAAATCCGTTACTTTTTCTAAGATCTCCTTTTGCTTTATAGTCATATTTTTTGTTATAATTTTCGTTTTATGCTTATTTATCTTAAATCCTGACACTTGTCCATACTGTGTGATTATCTCCATTAGTTCTATCACTGATTGATTTGGTTGACTTAATGTAATAACCAAGTCATCTGCAAACGCTCTTAGTCTGTAATCATGATGTCTTATTTTTATCCCCTTTATTCTCTCGATTCTCGTACTTTTAATCAACAATATTTCCAATGTTAGAATAAACAATAATGGTGACAGGGGACATCCCTGTCATGTTCCTTTTTCTATTTTGCACGCTTCTGTTAGACTACCATTAACAATAATCTGAGCTGTTTCTTCTGATATATTGCTCTAATAGGTTGTAGAAAAAATTCCCAAATTCCATCTTTTCCATCACTTTTAAACAAAACTGCCAATTCAGTTGATCAAATGCTTTCTCTCATCCAAAAATCAGCTGCAGGACTTGGTTATTTCTTTCCAAATATTCCAGTAAGTTAACTACCTGTCTTGCATTGTTTTTCATTTGCCTTCCCATTATAAATCCTGACTGATCATTGTGGTTATCTGTTGCATAACCTGCATTAATCTATTCGCTAATATCTTTGCAAATATCTTATAATCTGTATTCAACAGAGATATTGGCCTATAGTTCTTCGTTGACTAAGGTCTTGATCTTCCTTTGGAATCAGTGTTATGAAGGCTGTCCTCCATGATGGAGGCGTCTTCTCCTCCTGTCTGAATTATTCTAAATACCTCCTT
>SOZL01000010.1:1032853-1080996 GCA_009733165.1 Naja naja
GGGAGCATATTCCAAAGGGACGGCGCCGCTACAGAGAAGGCCCAGCCCGTGACCCACCAGCCGACATTGCCTGGCCAACGGTATCCAGAGCAAGCCCTCCTGTGAGATCTAACTGGGCGCGGAGGCATAAGGTAGCAGAAGGTGGTCTGCAGGTATCCTGCTCCTAAGCCGGACTTTAAAGTTGTCACTAGCACCTTGAATTGCACCTGGAAGACCACTGGTAACCAATGTAGCTCATGGAGGATAGATGTTATATGGGCACGTCTAGGTGCACCCATGATCACTTGCGCGGCCACATTTTGCACCAGCTGAAGTCTCCGAAGTGCTCTTCAAGGGCAGCCCCATGTAGAAGACATTGCAGTAATCCAATCGAGAGGTGATAAGGGCATGAGCAACCATGTGTAGAGCACCCTGGTCCAGGAAGGGTCGCACATGAGCAACAGGTGAACCTGTGCAAAGGTCCCTCTGGTCACAGCCGTAAGATGGTGGTCAAATTGTAGCTGTGGATCCAGAAGGACTCCCAAGTTGCGAACTCATTCTGAGAGGAGCAATTTCTCTCCCCCCAGTACCAAAGTTGGATAATCAACTGAACCCCGAGGGGGCAAGACCCATAGCCACTCGGTCTTGTCAGGGTTGAGTCTGAGCCAATTAGTCCCCATCCAGATCCTCACATCCTCCAGGCACCGGGACATCACCTCAGCGGCCTCACTTGATTAACCAGGGACAGAGATGTACAACTGGGTATCATCAGTGTACTGATGATACCGACCCGGTTGACGGATGATCTCACCCAGTGGTTTCATGTAGATATAAAGAGGAGGGGGGAGAGGATGGAACCCTGAGGAACCCCACATGGCAGGCCCTAGGCTCGATCTCTGCCCCCCCACCAAGCACCGACTGAGTCCAGTCAGACAGGTAGGAGGAGAACCACTGTAAAACAGTGCCTCCCACCTCCAACCCCTGAGCGGACTCAGAAGGATACCATGATCATGGTATCGAAAGCCACTGAGAGGTCAAGAAGCACCAGAATGGAGGAAGACCATCCCGGGCCGCCAGAGATCATCCACTAGTGCAATCAAAGCCGTCTCGTGCTGTACCCGGCCTGAACCCAGACTGCAAGGGATCCAGATAATCCGCTTCATTCAAGGCCCGAAGGAGCTGGAGCGCACCACCTTCTCAACAACCTTCCCCAAAAAGGGAAGGTTGGAGACAGGAGAAAGTTATTTAACACAGCCGGGTCCAGGGAAGGCTTCTTGAGGAGGGCCTGACCACAGCCTCTTTCAAGGCATGCGGAACACACCCCTCACCCAAAGAAGCGTTTATAATCTCCTGGAGCCAGCCAGCCATGTCGTCTCCCAGCCTGCCGAAACAAGCCAGGAGGGACAAGGGTCCAATAAACAGGTGGTGGCATTCACTGCTCCCAGGGCCTTGTCCACATCCTCAGGGCCAACAGGAACAAACTCATCCCAGATAACGGACTAAGACCTGCCCCTACCATCTCAGTGGACTCTGCCCAGCCAGAGTCCAAGTCCACCGGATCTGAGCGACTTTATCTGCCAAAACTGAACAATTCCTCGGCCCTGCCCTGAATGTGTTCCTCCACCTCCTCAGATCTTAAGAGGGAGCGTGTCACCACAAACAGGGCGGCTGGGCAACAGTCTGCAGACGCAATAAGACTGGCCAAATATAATCGTTGTGCCACTCTTATCGCCACTAGATAGGCGTCAATATGACGTCCTGACAGTGTCCGGTCAGATTCAGCCTGACTTTTCTTCCAGCGGTGCTCTAGGTGTCTCTTCCGCCGTTTCATCCCTGGAGTTCCTGGTAAACCAAGGAGATCTCCGAGGTCCACGAGAGGAGAGAGTCTGCATAGGCGCAACCCGATCTATGGCCCCGGTGGCCGCACTATTCCAGGCTTCCACCAGGGCCTCAGTTGAGCTGTGGGCGAGGGAAGCCGGAAACTCCCAAGCTCCCTCTGAAACCCAATTGGGTCCATTAGGCACCTGGGGCGGAACCACCTAATCGGTCCGCCTCCTGTGGTGTGGAGTGGTCATCAGGAAGTCCAATCTTACAAGGGAATGATCTGACCATGACAAGGGCTAATGACTATTTCCCCAGTCTCAGATCATGGCACCATTGTTCGAGATAAAAACCAGATTGACCGTGTGTCCCCCAATGAGTCGGACCCTGAACTACTTGGGTCAGGTCCATGGTTGTCATGGAGACCATGAACTCCTGGGCCACACCGAGGGTTCGCCAAGGGATGGCAAATTGAAGTCCCCAAGCACCATCAGCCTGGGGAACTCAACCGCCAACCTGGCTACTACCTCGAGCAGGCCAGGCAGGGCCGTTGTACTCAGCTGGGAGGCAGGTATGTTAGCAACAGGCCAACCTGAACCCTAGGTCCAGCTTCAGAAGGAGGGACTCACAGCAGAACAGGGCCTTCCCATGGACATAATTCCTGACGAGCAATTACTGCCACTCCACCGCCCCTGCCCTGGGGTACGGCTGGTGCCCCACTTGAAACCCTGAGGGCACATCTCAACAGGAGGGGAACGCCCCCTCCAGCCCCAGCCAGGTCTCAGTGATGCACACCAGGTTGGCCCTCTCCTCCAGGATTAAATCCTGGATTAGAGGAGCTCTCTTTACCACCGACTTCACCTTTTTTTGTGCCTGTGTTGATTTTGTATCCCACCCTGGGTCATCACAATTCTAAAGGACCCATCGGCCTTCTTGACCGGTAGGACAGGAGTGTTCCAAGGTGAGGAAATGGTTCTAATTAAGCCCCACTGAAGAAACTTCTTTACCACTGGCTCAAGTCCTAATCTTGCCTCTCTCTTTATGTCATATTGTCTAATGTTTGCAATTTGGTTTCCTGGTTTTAAAGGGATTGACACTGGTTGTGTGAACACTGCCTTTCCTGGCTCCCTGTCTGCCAAGACCCAGGGTTTTGCAGCCTGCTTGATTTCTTTAGGCACCTGGTCTGTTTTTACTTCTGAGAAAGCCATCAGCCTCCATGAAGTTTCAGGTGGCATTTTCATTTTGATTTTCTCATCCTTGAAAGTTACAGTTGCCTGGAGTTTGGTTAACAAGTCCTGTCCCAGTAAGGGAATGTAACAGTCTGCCATATAAAGAAACTGGTGGGTCAGGAGTGTCTTACCAACTTTACATTCCAGAGGCTAAAGAAAAGGAGCTGCCATTGTGGCCCTGATGCTCCCGTTACAATGAGGTTGTCAGCACTTGGTTTTGTTAGCATTTTATTTACAACAGATCTACTTGCACCAGTATCAAGCAACATTTTACAACACTTTCCCCCAGGGGTGGGATTCAGATTTCTTAACAACCGGCTCTGTGGGTGTGGCTTAATTTGTGGGTGTGGCTTGGTGGACATGTGACTGGCTGGGTATGGCTTGGTGGTCACGTGACTGGCTGGGCATGGCCCACTCAACATCACTCACATCGAGGGGCGCTCTCCTTGTCTGGCCTCTCGAGACTGTGGGGATGCTGCAACCGTTGTGTCAGCATTCCAGCAAACCTCCATTCCAATCATTAACTCTGAGACAAGCATAATCTCAAAAGTACCTTTATTAGAATAGCACCTGACACATCTGTGAAATCTCGAAACTAAAAGTTTCCTGGACTTCCCACAATGTCCCAAACTACAATCCATCCCCTTTTTACCATCATCACATCACACAGACCAATCATGATCCATCCCAGTGTAAGATCCTTTTTCCATCCTGCGCCACAATTAATAACCTTGAACTAAGAAAAGAATTTTATTTTGTCTACTTAGAACTATTCATTTGAATCACCCCCCTCCCACTTTCTCAGGCTATGTGGCAGCTGTATGGCCTCCAAAGCTGACAGGGGTCCCCCCTTGAGAAGTTTGCCTCCTAAAAGAGATAATAAACAGAACACAACAAGGGGTTAATACGATGCCCTTAACCCCCTCTCCCCCCTTCAAGGGGACCCTTTGGTTTGTCAGGGAATTCGTTATGGAATTGGTTAACCAATCTATCTGCATGTACATCCCAACTTTTTACCCAAGTAGCATCTGACAAAGGGTAACCCTTCCATAATACCAAATATTGCAATCTCCTTCGGTGCAATCTATAATCGAGGATTTTCTTAATTTCATAATGTGTCTCACCCTATACTGTTGCTATAAAATCATTAATTGCTTTTGTTAGCCATTAAAACTTGTGTGTGCAGGCTTCTGTAAAAGCTGAACCACAAACAAGGATCCATTAGTTACTTCTGTATTTGACATATAACCTTTGTGTGACCTGTATGTGTAGATTCTTATCAGAGTCGGACCATGTACAGGAAGTTAGCAGCGGAGAATGTAGCTGCAATGTCTGTCTGTTTCTGCATATCCTGTTCCAACCACATAACCACAAACTGTAACCTTTTGCTTGCTGCTTGCACAAATTGTGCACCTACATTTATGGAAAAATGTACTCATAGTATGCTCTACTAACCCGCCTATACTCACCCAATAAAAGAGCCCCCGGACTCTGTGTCGGGTCAGCTCATCCGAGGAAGAACCTGCATGGAGTCTTTTGACGATTTGGCCTTAACAATGGCGGCCCTCCAGGTGCGGACCAAAACCGCATCTGGTGACCCGGCGTGATTCGTAAAACAACGAATACGTCTTGGACCGCTCATCTCACTGGCCGGACATGCCAAGCTGCAGCTACTCAGGGGACGCCGCGGACCAGCGACTACCCTCCCAGGATCCCAGCCAGTGGAATCCTCCCTTTCAGTGAATATGGGCGGAAAATTCTCTAAGTCACAGGTGGCGCACCTACAAGAACTTAGGGAGTTAACCAAAAGTTCAATTGTGATTATCAAAAACCAGAAAAAAACTTTACCTTTATCCTCAAAGAAAGATTTGGTCAAATTGTTGAGTTATATTTATGCTAATTGTCCGGCTTATCCGGAAAGGGGTTCACTTAAGGTGTCAGTATGGATAAAATTGGGAACTCATTTCCATGAACAACCTAGAGCCCCACCCAAAATTTTAGCGACATGGCGAATTATCATGGAATGTCTAAAAATCCATGACAGTGCGTTTTCTGATGCCACCGGCAAAGAAAAGCCACCGCCATATCAACCAAAACATGAAAAAATTGCCCAACCAGAAGGAAAAGACATAGAAGCTTTTCCTACCTCCACAGTAAAATCACTGTCCGTGTCCCTTCGCACCAGCGACTAATTCATCTCCTATGGGAGCCATTGCGAAAGCAATGATACAAGCTCGTCAACAAGGCTTGTTGGACATGGGACGAACTAAGTAACTGTTCCCTTTATCCTGTACAACTCGTTCAGATTGGCAATGATCAATTTGACCCACAATTAGAACCAATCCCAATTAAGACAATTCATGAGGAGGGGTTTGGTCAGCCAGCACCCCCTCCGTATCAAGAAAAAACAAGATTTGTCCTCCCCAGAGGACAAACCCGACAAGGAAGCCAAGTCCCTGTCGCAGAGAACAAACCTCCAGCGCCCCTCTCCACTGTCAAAATTGGCCATGCCGGCTGGAGAATCATCCTCTGTCCCCATGGGCGCAGTAAGAAAAGGGCTCAAAGAAGCCCATGAGCAGGGCCTTTAGATTCAACGGACCTTGCAAAACTAACCTTATGTCCCTTGAAATATACTCAAAATGCAGCAGGGGTTCAAGTGCCCCACATCGTGCTTCTGCCTCTAAAAGTCTTAAAAGATCTGTCTCTTTATCTTCTATGCTACCATGTGGTTTGTTCCTTAAGATTTATGCCTTCCCCAATTTAACCAAGAAGGTATTTATTGTGGGAATGATCAGTGTGTGTGTGTAAACCTCAGAAGTTTTGTTTTCCTCTGTGTCTTTGTGTGTGGGTATGTGTGTGCGCACACATGTGTGTGTGTCTAAGACTTTGTGTGTCCTAGAGGTAACTGTTGCAACTGTTAAGTGTCTCTGATCCCTTCGGATATTAATTTTAAATTGTTAAGAATTAAAAACACTGAGAGATTGTCTTCTTCTGGTCTGATCTGGCCAATTAGACCAGATGAGGAACAGAGTTAAATTTTCTTTCCTCTCTGTGCTTTTAAGAAAAACCCAGGGTTATTAACGAATGTTCTAAGTTCATTTACAAGAAAAGTTTCATTCTTGCATTTACTGTGTGTTTAAATGCTTTTACCTGTTCATCCTTTTCCTGAAGCATTTGAATCCAGTTTTTTCCCTTTCTCATCTGTTGTGTCTCCATTTTGTTGAAACTGATTTATCTGTTTAGTAACTGCAATACTGATGTGTTATTTTTCTTTCTCCTGAAACCATACCTGCAAGCTATCTCCAAACCCCTCTCTAATCCTTTTAAGACAAAAACGCCACCACAAAAATCTGTGCAGCGTGCTGAATTGGCCGCTGCAATTTTGGCTTTTCAGCTTTTTCTAAAGTCCCAATTAATTTGATTCTCGATAGCTTGTATGTTTCTCAAATTGTTTTAACAATATTTGGCTCATACCTATCACCATCTATTGAACCTGATTTATTGGCATTATTTTGTACTCTGCAGTCCCTAATTGCAGAACGAAATTGTCCATTTTTTGTCACTCATATTAGGAGCCACCAACCTTTCCCTGGTGTGCTCCAAGAAGGTAACAATAGGGCAGACGATGCAGCCGCGCATTTGATCTTGCCTTTACAACCTGTAACACCTTGGGAAAGCCACTCATACTTTCACCAAAATACAAAAGCGCTCATTAAACAATTTGGTATTTCTGCTGCTGAGGCAGCGGCCATACGGCAGCAATGCCCCACTTGTAGTCAGCAGGCTATTGCTATTCCTATGGGAGTCAACCCCAGAGGCACACAGGTCTGCCAAATATGGCAAATGGATGTTACCCAATATGCTCTTTTGCCCCCTGGAAATATCTACATGTTTCCGTTGATACGTTTTCAGGGTTTATTATGGCCACTCCTCAGAGAGGCGAAGCCTCTAAACATGTGCTCAATCACTGTATTCGAACCTTTGCATTGTTGGGACACCCAAAAGAGCTAAAAACTGATAATGGTCCTGCGTACACAAGCTCTGCCATGTCAGAGTTTTGTAATCGATGGGATATTATCCACAAATTTGGAATACCTTACAATAGCCAGGGCCAAGCCTTGGCAGAGCGCGCTAACCAGAAACTTAAACATGCACTCACTCGATATTTGAAACAGGGGAAAAAACCCTGGCCTCCCATCGATACAAAATACCTTAAATCTTTGTCTATATACTCTGAATTTCATAATTTTAACTACCACTGCAGAGCGACACTTCCTCTCCCTCATCTGCAGATTTACCCAAACCTGCATTGGAAAGGTACCTATACAGTATAAACAATACTGCAATACAACACATAGCACAATCAACACTCTTTTACATACCACCTAGAAATGGATGGTGGGCCTGTTCTACAGGCCTTACAGCCTGTGCCCACGGCCATGTGATTAACACCACAGGTTTTTGCATTCTTGTCCAAGTTATGCCACGCGTATACCTTCACACAGAGGAAGACATTTACAACACCTACTCAGGGTCAGAACTCATTAGGCACAAGCGAGAGCCTATCTCCACCCTCACAGTTGCTCTGTTAGTGGGACTTGGCCTAACAGGAGCAGGTACTGGAATAGCCTCTTTTGCACATTAATATTCTCAATATCACAACCTTAGGGTGGCTATTGACGAAGACCTGGAAAGAATAGAAACCTCTATCTCTCACTTACAAAAATCCCTCACCTCCCTCTCAGAAGTAGTTTTGCAAAATCGAAGAGGACTTGACCTACTTTTCTTACAAGAAGGGGGGTTATGTGTTGCTGTAAGAGAAGAATGTTGTTTCTATGCATATCACTCTGGCATAGTTCAGAACTCCATGAACAAACTCCGGGAAGGCCTGAACATCCGGAGAAGGGAGAGGGAGGGTCAACAAGGGTGGTTTGAGAGTTGGTACAAATTCCCTCCTTGGCTCACTACCTTGCTAAGTGCTATTGCTGGACCTTTAATTTTGCTTATATTGTTATGCACATTTGGGCCATGTTTGCTAAAACGCCTTTCAACATTTATCGAGAGCAAAATAGATTCATTAGAGACTCTAGTATTAGAATCTCAGAATGCTTTGTTAAACCAGAAATATAGCAGCACCTATTAACTCGTGTCACAGGATAATGTATCAGAACAAAATCTCTTCACCATGAGCAGTGAGGATGAAGATGATGACACCACTGACCAGACCCTTGAAGGCAACTCCTTGCACAAAACACCCTTCGCACCCTACGAGGAAGAAGGAGACAACTATCTTTGAAAAAACAAAAACAGAGGAGATGTTGCTATAAAATCATTAATTGCTTTTGTTAGCCATTAAAACTTGTGTGTGCAGGCTTCTGTAAAAGCTGAACCACATACAAGGATCCATTAGTTACTTCTGTATTTGACATATAACCTTTGTGTGACCTGTATGTGTAGATTCTTATCAGAGTCGGACCATGTACAGGAAGTTAGCAGCGGAGAATGTAGCTGCAATGTCTGTCTGTTTCTGCATATCCTGTTCCAACCACATAACCACAAACTGTAACCTTTTGCTTGCTGCTTGCACAAATTGTGCACCTACATTTATGGAAAAATGTACTCATAGTATGCTCTACTAACCCCGCCTATACTCACCCAATAAAAGAGCCCCCCCGGACTCTGTGTCGGGGTCAGCTCATCCGAGGAAGAACCTGCATGGAGTCTTCTTGACGTATTTGGCCTTAACAATGAGCGGCCCTCCAAGTGCGGACCAAAACCACACTATACGATCAAAGGTTTGAGGAGAGCTGTTGGAATCGGCCTTAGATTTGACCCTACAGCTGGTTTCAATAAACTACTATGGAACACTGGGGGTATTTTCCCCAATAACTGGGGAAGACATGATTGGACTGTCACTGGATTGATTATTTTTGATATAGGGAATGGACCTAAGAATTTAGGGCCCAGCTTCCTACTAGGAAGTTTCAATTTGAGATATTTCATTGACAAAAACACTTTGTCCCCTACTTTAAATGGTGGTTGGAGGGATCTATGTTTGTCTGCCTGCTTTTTGTAATCCTTTGCAGCTTCAGTCAAAGCTTTTTTTGTATCCTCCCAACCTTTTTTTAATGAGTCCATCCATTCCGTTAAAGACATGGATGTGGGGGTTCTCTAGGTAATTCCGGCATAGGGACAAATTCTATGCTGGTGTTGATTTGGAACGAAGTCAAGCCTGTGCTACTATGTACTGCATTATTGTAGGCAACTTCTGCAAATGGCAACAGCTCCGCCCAGTTGTCCTGTTGATAATTTACATAGCATCTAATGTATTGTTCCACCATGGCATTCGTTCTCTCTGATGCCCCGTTGCATGCAGGATGGAACGCTGAGGATAACCCTTGGGATGACCCAATGGACTTTAAAAACTCCCTCCAGAACTTAGCAGTAAACTGTACACCTCGGTCTGAGATTACTCTACGAGGTACTCCATGGAGCCTATAGATGTGCTTCATGAACAGTTTTGCAAGCTTTTTAGCCGAAGGTAGTCCTTTACAGGCTGTAAAGTGGGTTTGCTTAGAGAATAAATCGATAACAGTCCAAAGAGCCTTGGTGGCTCAGGCTGTAAATGCCTGCTCTTAAGATCCAGCTGTCTACAATTATTGTAGGCTCGAATCCCACCAGGCTCAAGGTTGACTCAGCCTTCCATCCTCTCGGGGTAGGTAAATTGAGGACCCAAGATTGTTGGGGGCAATTAGCTGACCTTGTAAAAATGCCGCTTAGTAATAAGCAGGCATATACAATGGAATGAAGGCTATTGCTGAGCGCATTGGGTTGTGCTCCAAAAAATGTAAGCCGCCTGAGTCTTCGGAGAAGGGCGGCATATAAATGTAATTAAAAAAAAAAAAAAAAAAACTGTATTCCCTCCACTCTCAGGTAACTCTACGATAAAGTCCATCGCGATTTCTTCCAGGGCTTCGTTGGTTCAGCTACTTGTTGAAGGAGGCCAGGGGTTTCCCAGTTCTGAGTTTCATTGTGGCACAAATTGAGCAGCTTTTCACATAGTCTTCAACATCAGGTTTCATTTTTGGCCACCAGAACTGTCTCCTGATTAAATGCAGGGTTTTAAGAACCCAAAGTGCCTCCCCAACCGTGAGTCATGGCTACGCTTCAGTACCATTAGTCTTAGATTATTGGGTACATAAAGTTTGTCTCTTTCCAAGCCAATCCCTTGTTCATTGTCAATCAGTCTGATGCTCAGCAAACCAGGGATCGGTCAAAGGGCTGCTTTCAACTCAGTTGTCAGTTTGTCTTCTAGGTGTCTGAGGCTGCAGTTGGCTTGGCCTCGGGTGGTTACTTGGCCTGCTGGTTGGGCTTCTGATATCATAGTCTGCACTACTTCCTCTCGGCGACTGTCAAATTGGGGTTTTCTTGACAGGGTGTCCGCCAGTATGTTAGTTCATGTTAAAGTTGAACCACTTGAAGTATTGAGCACAGCAGACTTGTTTAGGTGATAGCTTCCGAGGTGTCTTTAGAGCCTCAAGGTTCTTGTGATCAGTCCACACCTCAAACAGCTCTTTCACCCCTTCCAGGAAATGCCTCCAAGACAGTAAAGACCATTGCACTGCAAATGCTTCTTTTTCCCAAACCTCCCACCTACGCTCTGTGTCTGTCAACTTTTTGGATACATAAGCACAAGGCATTAGCTGGTTCTGAGAGTCCTTTTGGGGAAGAATGGCCATGGCAGCCACATCACTAACATCAGCTTGGACTATAAAAGGTCTGGTCGGGTCCAGATGCTGGAGAATGGGCTCAGTGGTGAATAGGCGTTTTAAAGTTTCAAAAGCTTTCTGACAGTCCATTGTCCATGCAAGGGGTTGATTGGGCTTTGGTTTGGTGGGGGAAGGCCCAGTTTTCAACAACTCTGTTAAAGGGAGGGCAGCCTCGGCAAAAGAAGGAATAACTTGTCTATAGAAATTGGCAAAACCCAAAAGCTTTGAAGTTGCTTACATGTTTTGGGGGTTTCCAGTCTAGCACTGCTCTCACTTTTCCAGGGTCCATCTCAATTCCCTGGTTGGATATTCGGTAGCCTAGATAATCCAGTGACTCTTTGTGGAATTTGCATTTTGACAGCTTTACATATAACGTTGCAGCTAAAAGTTTTTTCAGCACTTGTCTGACTAATTTGACATGTTCGTCAATGGTTTCACTGAATATAAGAATGTCAATCAGGTAGACGAGGACCCCTTGGTACAGGTGTGGATGTAACACTTTGTTGATGAGTTGCATAAATATTGCGGGGGGGCCCTGGAGTCCGAAAGGCATGACTCGGAATTGGAAACTACCCAAAGGGCAGTTGAAGGCAGTATTCCATTCGTCTCCCTCCTTTATGTTGCCTCGGTAGTAAGCTTCCCTCAGATCTAGCTTGGTGAAGACCTTGCCTTTAGACAGGTGGTTTAATAAGTCCTTCATGAGAGGCAGATGGTACATATTTTTTATGCATACCTCATTCATGCCCCTAAAATCAATGCATAATCTCAAGCCGCCATCTTTCTTATCTTTGAACAGCACTGGGGTGGCCAACCTAGATTTGGCAGATTCAGTGAAACCTCTGTCCAAATTGTTATCAATGTATTTTCTCAACTCAGTCATTTCAGCTGGTGTCGTGGAATACATCTTTGGTTTTGGCAGTTTTGCCCCAGGTTCTAACTCTATGGCACAATCAGTGGCTCGATGGGGAGGTAAAACATTGCATTCCTCTCGCTGAACACCTCAGCCAAGTCCCTGTATTGTTTGGGGACTTGGGGCACACCTGGAGGAGAGTCTGAGGCGGTGGCTGCTGCTTCAGGTTGGGGATCTGTGTTGGGTGGCCATGTCTTTTGGGAGGAACGGGGGGGGCAGTGGGCAACCCCAATATGATTTTTCGGTATCCATCCTCCCACTTGATGGTAGGGCCCATTTATCTGGCCAAGCAAGTTCCCGATGATTGGGAACGGCTGGAGACAAGAGGCAGAGTGCCATACTGTGTTTTGGGAGCGTGCCTGCACTATCTTAGAGCGCTTGTGCGCTCTGACCCTCTTGCCTCAGCTTGCTCCCCTGGGGATATGAGAGGTTTGGCCCCTGGGCTCAGGCTGGTCTATGTCAATGCCAGGTCTGCTAGGAACAAGGCTCCCCTCCTCTGTGAGATGATAGAGGAGGAGGAAGCGGACCTGGCTTGCATCACAGAGACCTGGTTGGGACTGGAGGGAGGTGCCCCCCTGGTGGAGTTATGTCCCCCAGGTTTCCGAGTGCTGCACCAGCCACGGGCCCAGGGGAGGGGCGGTGGGGGGCGGTTGTAATTAAGGAGGTCTTAGACCCGAGGGAGGTTACCATCCAGCAGATAGACGGCTGTGAGCTTCTCCTCATGAGGTTGGGTTCGGGTGGTCAGTTGGGTCTTTTGCTGGTGTACCTCTCCCCCAACTGTGTAGCACAGACCCTGTCCAGGCTGCTTGAGATCCTCTCGGGTGGCAGTGGAGTTTCACAGGCTTTTGGTCCTGGGTGGACTTCAATCTGCCATCCCTGGGAGGGGACTTCGGCTTGGCCCAGGACTTCATGGCCTCCATGGCGGCCATGGACCTGACCCAAGCTCAGATCCCAGGTAGCTCCTTGGTTTTCTATGGAGCTCCGGGAGATGAAGCATAGGAGGAGGGGCCTTGAGAGTAGGTGGAGGTCTTCACAGTCGAATCTGACCGATCCCAGCTAAGATCCGCTTCTAGGACTTATCTGGAAGCAATGAGGGTGGCGAAGAAAGTTTACTTCTCCGCCTCATCACATCCGCAGATAATCTGCCGGCCGCCCTGTTCAGGGTCACTCCTCCCTCCTTAATCGAGGGAGGAGGGACCCTGCAGGGACGTGCCGAGGAGTTTAGTCAACATCTGTCGGACAAGATCACTCGACCCAGGCTGGGCTGGACTCCGCCTGGTTAGAGTCGGGGACAGAGGTGGCATCGAGTCTTGTTCATGTTATCTGGGAGGAGTTTGAGCCTGTTTCTTCGATATGGTGGACGGACCATGCCGGCTGAGCACCACTACATGCTTGTTGGACCTGTGTCCCTCCTGGCTGGTTTATGTCACCCGGGAGGGTACACTTGACTGGCTCCAGCAGTTACCAACACTTCTTTACGAGAGGGTGTCTTTCCCTCTGCCTTGAAGGAGGCGGTGGTGAGGCCCCTCCTAAAGTAACCTGCCTTGGACCCAGCCAATTTAGTCAACTTTCATCCAGTCTCCAACCTTCGTTTTTGGCGAAGGTTGTCGAGAATGTGTGGTGCAGCAGCTACCAATGTTCCTGGAGGAAGCTGATTACCTGGAGCCATGCCAATCGGGATTCAGGCCCGGGTACAGCACGGAGACAGCATTGGTCACACTGATTGATGATCTCTGGAGGGCTTGAGACAGGGCTATGCCTCTGTCTTGGTCCTGTTAGACCTCTCAGCGGCTTTTGATACCATCGACCATGGTATCCTACTGCGCCGGCTCAAGGGGTTGGGAGTGGGGGGCACCATAGTGCGATGGTTCTCATCCTACCTCTCGGTCGGACGCAGTGGTGTTGGCAGCGGGGAGCAGTCGTCCCCTCGGCCTCTCACTTTTGGGGTTCCTCAGGGGTCGGTCCTTTCTCCCCTCCTGTTCATCTATATGAAGCTGCTGGGCATCTGCAGATATGCTTTCTAATATAAAAGAAACTGAAATAGAAATTGGGACTTGGGCGGATCATAATCCACTGACAGTTGTCTGGAAAGGACAGAAGAGAAGATCTAGATGGACATTAAATAATATGATTTTGAAAGAAGAAGAGTTTAAAAAGAAAATTGAGACAGAACTTGGCTTTTTTTTAAAGAAAATAAAAAAGAAGACACATCACTGCAAATTCATTGGGATGCAATGAAGGCCTATACAAGAGGAATAATAATTGACTATACAAGAAAAGGAATATTAAACAGAAAAAGACATTTAAAATATTGGAAGATGATTTTATAAAACTAGAAAAAGAATTACAACAATCACAGCAAAGAAAAGATATTAAAATGAAAATGGATATGACTAAACATAAAATGGGTTTAATGGAAAAGGAGAAACTCGCTCAAAAGATTAAAGGTGTTAAACAAAATTATTTTGAAAGTGTGAATAAACCAGGAAGATGGTTAACCCATAAACTTAGAAAAGAAAGGGAATCAAAGAAAATTAATCAATTAATAGATGGAAAAGGGAATGTCCACTATGGGAATGATGAAAAGAAAAGAATTATTCAAGATTATTATGAGAAATTGTATTTTCAAGAAGACATTTTAGAAGAAAAAATTAAACAATATCTACAAAAGGCAAGACTACCACAAATACCCAAAGATATTGAAACTATGTTAGAAGGGAATATAACTATGATGGAATTGACAGAAGCCTTGAAGAAACAAAATACTGGAAAAGCACCAGGTCCATATGGCTTACCGGTGGAATTTTACAAGACTTTTCAAGAGGTGTTAAGCCCCCAGTTGCTAGAAGTCATGAATGAAGTGTTATTAGAAAAGAGAATACCTAAGACATGGTCAGAAGCCTATATTACTCTTATACCTAAGGAAGATATGGATGTACAACAAGTTAAAAATTATAGACCTATTTCACTGTTGAACTCAGATTATAAAATTTTTGCTTCGATCTTGGCAGAAAGGCTGAAAAGATATTTAAATAATTTTATTCATATTGATCAAAATGGATTTCTGCCAAAACGACAAATTAAGCAAAATGTGAGAATAATTTTAGATACTTTGGAATATTATGAAGCACACCCTGAAAAACAGATGGCACTGATGTTTTTAGATGCACAAAAAGCCTTTGATAACTTGAATTGGCGTTTTATGATATTGCAAATGGTACAAATGGGCTTTGGGAAAAATTTTATACAGGCCATTGAGACAATATATAACGTACAAACAGCGAAGATTTTGGTAAGTGGAGAATTAACAGAACCTATAGAGATAAGAAAAGGAACTAGCCAAGGTTGCCCTCTGTCGCCTCTGCTGTTTGTGTTAAAACTAGAAGTGTTGAATAGAGGTATTAGAGAAGATGAACAAATAAAAGGCATGAGAATTAAAAAAGAAGAATATAAACTACAGGCTTTTGCAGACGACTTGGTATTTATACTAGAGGATCCATTTAAATCAGCACCTAGTTTGATAGAGAAAATAGAAGAATATGGTATGATGGCAGGTTTAAAAATTAACAAAGATAAAACAAAGATCCTAACAAAGAACATGTTAGCAAGGCATAAGAAGGAATTAGAAGATATACTAGAGATTCAGATTACAAGTAAGGTTAAATACTTAGGAATATACATCACATCAAGATGCAGTACACTGAAAGAAGATAATTATATTAAACTCAAGCAGCAGTTAGCGACAGATCTGGAAAAATGGAAAAACATGCAATTATCACTTATTGGGAGAATATCAACAGTCAAGATGAATGTATTACCTAGAATCTTATATTTATTTCAGACGATCCCAATTAGACTCGGGAAAGAGTTTTTTTTTTTATTGAAAAGTTTTACAAAAAAGACATTTTTTAAAAACAATAGGCCCCCCCCTCCCCCCCCCTCCCTCGCCCTTCCCCCCCCGGACTTCCCAGAGTAAAATACAGGGTGTTATATCTGGCAATCTTATTCAAACATACACTAACAAACTATAAACACTTATACCCCCTTCAGCACTTTAACTCCCTTAATACAGACTAAAATAATAACATATCTCTTGACATATCTTCTTAACTTCTGATCTTCATTCATAGGCTATTTGAAACTTTTTAGTCCCATATCTATTTTGGATATCTATTTTCTCCAGTCCCGAATGTATCTTTCTTGTGAATGTTCTTTCAAGTAAGCTGATATCTTTGCCATTTCTGCTAAATTCCATACTTTTAATATCCAATCTTCTATAGTAGGTACGTCTTCTTTCTTCCAATGTTGCGCCACTAACAATCTTGCTGCTGTTATTAAGTGTAACATTAATTTAGTTTCCAAAACAGTGCAATCTGTAATAATACCCAACAAAAACAGCTGCAGCTTAAAACTTATCTTTTTCTTTAAAATCTTCTGGGTAGTCCACCATATTTTTATCCAAAAGCCTTAATTTTTTGCATGTCCACCACATATGAAAATATGTTGCATCATCACTACCGCATCTCCAGCATTTGGGTTTTTGATTCGGGTACATACATGCTAATTTTTTAGGATCTAAATGCCATCTATAAACCATTTTATAAAAATTCTCTCTTAAATTTTGTGCTTGAGTAAATTTCACATTTCTCACCCAAATTTTTCCACATATCCATTGTTATTGGCTCCTGAATATTCTGTGCCCATTTTATCATACAGTCTTTAACTAATTCCGTTTCGAGTCAATTTCAATCAATGCATTGTATAACCTTTTAATATGTGCTTGACCTTGATCCTTAATTTGCTTTACTAAATTTTCATCGGTTCTCATAATACCAATTTTCTGATCTTCTTTCCACCTCGCTTGTAACTGTCCATACTGGAACCATGTCTGAACTATCTGTTCCTCTTTTAATAAATTAATAGATTTTAGTCGCAGTATACCCCTTCCATTACTAAAAGTTCTTTATAGGTAATTACATCTTGCTTCTGTTCCACATTTATGTTTTCTATCGCATGTCTGGGTATTGCCCATATTGGTATTTTATAATTTAATTTATATTGATATTTTTTCCAGACACGCAACAGAGCATTCCTTAGTATATGAGTCTTAAAAGCATTGTCCACCTTTTTATCATACAATAAATATGCATGCCATCCATATAATAAATCATATCCCTCTATATTCAATATTCTTTCTTCTGTCATGTTAAACCAATCACTGATCGTTGATAACACAGCTGCATCGTAGTATAATCTCAAATTGGGCCTCCTCTTTCCCATACATCTTGCATTATCTTAAGCTTAACCCTTGGTCTTTTCCTGCCCAAATAAACTTATTAATACCTTTCTGCCACTCATTCAAATTTGTGTCTTTCTTGAGTATTGGTATCATTTGGAACAAAAAAAGAAACTTTGGCAAAACATTCATTTTAACTGCTGCAATTCTTCCCAGCAAAGATAACTGTAGCTTTTTCCAACTTTCCATTTCTTTTTGAATTTTTGCCATAGTAATTCGTAATTATTTTTATATAATTTCGTATTTGAAGCTGTAATATGTATTCCTAAATATTTAACCTTCTTAGCTATTTCAAATCCGTTACTTTTTCTAAGATCTCCTTTTGCTTTATAGTCATATTTTTGTTATAATTTTCGTTTTATGCTTATTTATCTTAAATCCTGACACTTGTCCATACTGTGTGATTATCTCCATTAGTTCTATCACTGATTGATTTGGTTGACTTAATGTAATAACCAAGTCATCTGCAAACGCTCTTAGTCTGTAATCATGATGTCTTATTTTAATCCCCTTTATTCTCTTCGATTCCCGTACTTTAATCAACAATATTTCCAATGTTAGAATAAACAATAATGGTGACAGGGGACATCCCTGTCGTGTTCCTTTTCTATTTTGCACGCTTCTGTTAGACTACCATTAACAATAATCTGAGCTGTTTGCTTCTGATATATTGCTCTAATAGGTTGTAGAAAAAATTCCCAAATTCCATCTTTTCCATCACTTTAAACAAAACTGCCAATTCAGTTGATCAAATGCTTTCTCTGCATCCAAAAAATCAGCTGCAGGGACTTGGTTATTTCTTTCCAAATATTCCAGTAAGTTAACTACCTGTCTTGCATTGTTTTTCATTTGCCTTCCCATTATAAATCCTGACTGATCATTGTGGATTATCTGTTGCATAACCTGCATTAATCTATTCGCTAATATCTTTGCAAATATCTTATAATCTGTATTCAACAGAGATATTGGCCTATAGTTCTTCGGTTGACTAAGGTCTTGATCTTCCTTTGGAATCAGTGTTATGAAGGCTGTCCTCCATGATGGAGGCGTCTCTCCTCCTGTCTGAATTATTCTAAATACCTCCTTCAAAGGTTCTACCATTTCGAGCTGCAAAGTCTTATAATAGATAGCTGTCAAGCCATCTGTCCCTGGAGCCTTACCAACTTTTAATTGCTTAATTGCTGAGATAATTTCCTCAGATGTTACTAATTGGTTCAGTCCTTCCCTTTGTTCCTGTGTCAGTAAAGGAGCATTCATCCCCTGTAAATATCTATCTATATCCGACCCCTGAATTGTATCACTGGCATATAATTTGGAATAAAATTCTGAAAAGCCTTTTAATAATATCTTGCTGATATACCTCTTTTCCTTTATATTCTATTTTCTCTATAGTACGCAATTTTTGTTTTTTCCTTAGCAGGTAGGCTAGCCATCTACCTGGTTTATTAGCATTACAAAAGGTGTTGTGTTTGGCATACTGTAGATTGGTTGCCACCTGGTCTGCCATCAACATATTAAACTGCCCTTTAAGTAGCTTTATTGCTTCCTTCACCTTTCTATCATTTGGGTTCGATATAAGTTCCTTTTCTTTTTTCCTATCTCCTCCTCTAACTCCTTTCTTTTTGTTCTTTTCTGCATCTATATTTATTATTTAAATATATTAAAACTCCTCTCATATAGGCTTTACTCACGTCCCACACTATTTCCATTGGGGAACCTTTATGCATATTCATAACAAAAAATTCCTTCATTTGTTTTTTACATTCTTTTACATTTTCTTCATATCGGAACAAGTTTTCATTTAATCTCCAAGATCTCCTCCCCCCTTTCTCCTGGACCAACTCCATCCACACCGGACTATGATCCGATAAGGTTCTTGGAAAGATCTTGATCTTCTTTACCCTGGAAATAAAATCATTGGTAATTAGTATAAAATCAATCCTAGAAAAGGATTTATGTCTATCAGGAAAAAAAGTAAAATCCTTTTCTTCAGCGTTTCGTTCTCTCCAAATATCTCTCAGCTCCAAGTCATCTTTCATCTCAAAAAGGATTTGGGTAATCTAACACGGCTTTGGGTACCTTGATTGGGTCCTTTTTTATCCTTTTGTGGTTCCAAAACTCCATTCCAATCTCCCATTAGGATGTAAGATTTATAGTCCCATTGAGTAATTTTATTATGCAGAAATTTATAAAAATTTTCTTGTTGCTGATTTGGTGCATATACTCCAATTAGTAGCGTCTTTTTCCCCTCTATTAAAAGTTCAATTATGATATATCTTCCTTGTATATCAGCTTCAATCAATTTAGCAATTAAGTCCTTCTTTAAATATATCACTACCCCATTTTTCTTCTCTGGGGCAGATGCAACAAAGTGTTCTCCCAATCTAGAATTTATCAAATATTTCTGATCTTTGGCTCTAATATGTGTCTCTTGTAAACAAATAACGTCATTTTTATATTGCTTCAGGTAATGAAATATTTTCCTTCTCTTTTGTGGTGAGTTCAGACCATTGACATTCCAAGTTAGAAACTTAGTTCCCATGTTTAGTAACATGAAGCTTTTGAAGCATCTCTTGGAAATCCAGTTCGACTGCCTCTTTGGCCTTGCTCCTCCCACTGCTTCAGATACCCCAGTCTCTTGGACTTTGTGCTGTCGCTCTTGCAGCTCTTCCTGTTTACGTCTGGTTGTAGCTCTGGTCACTCTTTGTTCCCTCACTTCCGCTATTGTTACCGATGGCTGCTCGAAATCCAATAGTTGCTGTATTTCTTTTCTGCCGGTGTCACTCCACTGGCTATTTGCTTCTGACTTGCTTCTTCCCCATTTCTTTTTTTAACTTCCGGGGATGGTAGAAATCCTGCTTTCAGCACATTGATATAAAAATCTCTCGCCTTCAAAACTGTTGTCAAATGGTGTCTTGTGCCCAAATAGTTCACCATCAAACCAACCGGTATTTCCCACCTAAATGGAAGCTGGCGTTTTTTTAACTCCTCTGCCAGAAAAGCAAACTCCCTTCTGCCTCTCAAGATCTTGGGTGGGATTTCTTTCAGTATTAACACCTCCTGATTTTCCACCTTAAATCTATTATTGTAGAAGGCTTGTATGATAGCATTTCAAATCCCCCTCTTTGTAAAGTAGATCACCACATCTCTTGGCAGATTTTTTTGCCTTGCCAGCCATGAATTCACATGAAATATTCTATAAAATCATCAACCTGCCAGTCCAATATTGTTGCAAAAGCCTTTGCAAAAATCTCTTTCAGATTTTCTTGCTGATTCTCTCTCAAGCCCCTTACTCTCAAGGCAAACTCCATATCTCTGTATTGAGTCAGCAAAACTTCTTCTTCAATTTTTCCCATTTTGTTCTGAACCTCATTCATTTCTTCTTCCAGCTTCAAATTGCTCTGATTAATCTCTTCCACAATTTCATCCAGTCTTATCATATGTTTGGCCACCCCCTGGAATGCAAATAGGATGTCCTCTCTTATTTCTTTATTTTTAGTATTGATGGTCTCTCTAATTTCTTCCATCTCCTCTTTCAATCCTCTAGATATTTGCTCACCCATTGCCTCCACCTTTTTATTCATTTGTTCCATATTAGATTCCAATTTAACTTGTATTTCTTTAGTTTGTAATTTCAGAGCCCCATCAGTGCCTCTTGTAACTCCACTAATGTTAAAGTTTGTGGGGCAATCGGCAGCGGCTTTGTGATATAGACTGCTGTGCTGGTACAGATTTAGGGATAGAGGTAGGAGTTTTTAGTGATTTAGCAGCCATTGTTTATTCAGTTAAATCCAGTTAATCTCCTTGAATCCCAATACTATATAGATTTAAACAATCCACTTTCACTTTTTACTTTCTCCTCCTCCCCTTGAGACTCATTCAGGCGCCATTTTCACTCTGCATTACAATAGTCTTTTCAAAACTTTAGCTTTTGTTCCCGAGTTAAAGTCCAATACTTGCAATTTCAACTGCTCCTGCTTCCGCTCTGCCTGCTTTAAAAGCCTTCAGATGTTAATCCTTATTCTCAGGGATGGTTGCAGTGCCTGGTTCTGCAATAATACAGAAGAGTCCTGGATCCGGAGTTAATCAGACTCCAAGGGAGCTCACACCCTTCGGACCCTGGCTTGAAAATCTGGGGCTCGAGGGGAGCTCTACCTCCGTCCGATCGCTCGCTTCCCCCTCTTTGCCTGAGGGGAAAGTTTCTGAACCGCTAAACAGCTGATTGATGCTGTTTTCATGGTTTTACAGATCACAGGGCTGTCGGTCAACGAAGACCGTCCTCGACAGCTGCCTTGCCACCGGAAGTCTCCGGGAAAGAGTTTTTTGAGGACTTAAATAAAATTGTATCAAAATTTATATGGCAGGGCAAAAAAACAAGAATTAAACTTAAGTTATTACAAGATGTAAGGTCAAGAGGGGGGTTTGCATTGCCCAACTGGGAATTGTATTATCAAGCTGCAAGTCTGATGTGGGTAAAGGAATGGATAACGTTGAGGAATAATAGATTATTAACTTTAGAAGGCCATGATTTGCTACTAGGATGGCATGCTTTCCTATGGTATAAAGGAACTAAAACGCAAGGATATTTTAGAAGGCATTATATTCGAGAAGCTTTGTTTTTAAACTGGGAAAAAATTAGGAAACAATATTATATACAAATTCCACTATGGGTATCTACTATTGAAGCTTTTTCATATCCAATAATATATAAAAAGGAACAAACAGTTAGATATGGAGAGATTTTAAATGAAAAGGGTGAACTTAGATCAATGCAAACACTACAGGAACAAGGAATAAAAATGAACTGGTTTTCATATTTGCAAATACAATCTAGATATGATGAGGACTCTAAGGCTGAAGGTATTTATAATAAGCGATAAAATTTTGATGGGTACAAATGAAAAAATAATTAAAAAACTTTATGGGCGCTTACTAGAATTTAGAATGGAAGAGGAGCAGGTTAAGGAAACAATGATTGCTTGGGGGAAAAACTTTGGTTATGGGATAGATTTAGAGAGATGGCAAATACTATGGGATGAGAACTATAAAATGACAATGTCAACTGCATATAAAGAAAATTTGTATAAGATGTTTTACAGGTGGCACCTATCCCCGAGAAGGATTGCAAGAATGTTTAAGGATAAATCGGATAAGTGTTGGAAATGTCATCAGATACCCGGCTCCTATTACCATATCTGGTGGACTTGTGCTGAAGCAAAATGATATTGGACTAAAATCCACACGTGGTTGGAAAAAATGACACAACAACATATAGACTTGAAACCTGAGATATTTTTATTGGGAATTTTGCCAGAGACGTTCAGCAAAGAGCTGAAATGTTTGATTGTTAATGTATTAACAGCTGCTAGAATTGTATTTGCTAAAAACTGGAGAAATGACAAGATACCTGTGCAGGAGGAAGTGATTAAGAAAATTTTGGACTGTGCCGAAATGAGTAGATTAACATTTGAAATTAGAGATCAAGAAGAAAAACAGTTTTTTAAGATATGGAGTATGTTTTATCAATGGCTAGATAAAAAAAATTGGTAATATATGGATATGATGGTGATAAACACAATTGTTGAATGGGAATATAATATTGAGACTATAATATTGTAGAGAGTTGACAATAATAATGTTGGATAATAGAGAAGACGGATTTCTTCAAATAGATAATAGGCGGTTGTATTTTTGTTTATTATCTTTTGTTTGTTCTGTATATTTCTTTTTCTTTTCCTTCCGCAATGGAGAGTATTGATGGTAAGGGGATGGCACCGAGATTTGTAACCGACCGACACACTTGAATTTGACGTTGGTTTGTGTTTTTTGTGTTATGTTTGTCTGGTCTGTCTTGAAAAAAATAAAAAAATAATAAAAAAAAAGAAGCCGCTGGGTGAGATCATCCGTGGTTTTGGGGTGAGGTATCACCAGTACACTGATGATACCCAGCTTTTCATCTCCACCCCAAACCACCTCAGTGATGCCCTCCCCATGATGGCCTGTTGCCTGGAGGCAGTGCAGGACTGGATGGGAGTGAACAGGCTCTGACTCAACCCGAACAAGACTGAGTGGCTGTGTATACTGTCATCTTGGATAATCCAGGAGATTCCAACATTATCCATAGGGGGAGAGGTGTTGTCCCCTGTGGATAGGGTGCGTAACCTGGGCGTCCTCCTGGACGTACGGCTCAGTATGGAGGAGCAGGTGGGAGCCCTCGCCAGGGGGGCATTTGCACAGGTTTGGCTGGTACGCCAGCTCCGCCCATATCTGGACCGAGATGCACTGCGCACGGTCACTCAGGCACTCATCACCTCTAGACTCGACTACTGCAATGTTCTCTATATGGGGCTGCCCCTGCATCTCATACGGAGACTTCAGCTGGTGCAAAATGCAGCTGCGCGGGTAGTGATGGGAGCATCCCGATTCTCCCATATTACACCCCTCCTGCGTGACCTGCATTGGTTGCTGGTTGCCCTCCATGTGAGATTCAAGGTTTTCAAGGTTTTGGTAACAACTTATAAAGCCGTGTATGGCTTGGGTCCAGGGTACTTGCAAGAATGTCTCCTTCTGCTGACAAATACCAATCACCCTGTGCGCTCCCACAGACGGGGCCTCCTGGGGATACCGTCAGCTAAACAGTGTAGGATGGCGGCCCCTAGGGGTAGGGCCTTCTCTGTGGGGGCGCCCACCCTCTGGAATCAACTACCCCTTGAGTTGCGCTTGGCCCCTGATCTCCGCTCCTTCCGCCACGACCTCAAAACATGGCTATTTTTGCAATCCGGCCTGGACTGACAGGGGATCGGGGGGTTTAATTTGATTGTTTATTTGGCATAATTTAATATCTTTTTAATTTCTTTTAACTTTTGTACTTTCTGTCTTTTATGTACGCCACCCTGAGTCTTTCGGGAGAGAGGGTGGCTTATAAGTCCAAATAAAACAAACAAAACAAAAACAATATGACAGATTCTGACATCTTTGGAGCCACTATAAATTGTATGAGTTCACGGTGACTGCCCATCTCTAGTTTGATTAACTCTGTCATTTGCGTGGCTGGGATTCCCCCAATTAAAGTTCCATACATTTGTTCAAACCTGATTGGGCGTTTCAGGGTTTTTGTTTTTTATTCCTAATTGTTCAACAATGGGGAGGCCAATAAGGCATCTGGAACATGCGGTCTCTATTATGGCTTCTATCTTCCCTGCCTCCCCTGTGTCAGGCACAACCAACTTCACTTTGACTGTAAAAGGGGTGATGGCAGCACTCATCATGGGGTTGTCTTCTTCACTGGCTTCAGTGGGGAGAATTTGCTGGCCCAGAAGTTCATCGCTCCCTCCTGTGTGGAGGACCCTCTCTACAGTGTGTCTAGCAAACCAGATAGTGTTGGGAGGCTTCTGTGGAATTTTTTGACCTCTGGTGGTTGTACTAGGCTTTGGTTGTGAAGCTTGTGTAACAAGTGTAGGAGCCAGACAGTCGGCTGCTCTATGGCCTTCCTGGCCGCAACAATAACACTTTATCATTCTGGTGGGTCGGGTAGGAGCAGCTTCAGCAGGTCTGGTCAGAAGCCGTCTGGTCACTGCTCTCCTAGGAGGGCCTTCAGGAGGGTTTGTTTTTTTTTTGTGGGTTGATCTCCCTGTCTAGTTTGAGGGACATTGCATACCAGTCTTGGAGGGTCTCAGGTATCTCTCTAATATACAGGCTTTTTAAACTTCTGGGTCAATAGTGTTCTTGAAATAATGCAACAGTATTCTTTCAGGCCAGTCCATGAGATTTATTTATTTATTTATTGTTTGGACTTATATGCCGCCCTATCTCCCGAAGGACTCAGGGAGGCTTACATCATAAAAGCACACAATACAAAATTTAAAAGTTATTTAAAAAATTATTAAACCAAAAGCCAAACAATATCTAAAACCCACAAGAACACTAAACCTAAAACATATAAAAACCCATCCCCCCTCATTCCAGGCCAGCTTTTTGGAAAAGCCACGTCTTCAGGTCCGGGTGGAAGAAACGGAGGTCAGGGGCCAACCGCAGCTCCAAGGGCAACTGATTCCACGGGGTGGGCGCTCCCACAGAGAAGGCCCTACCCCTGGGGATCACCAGCCAACGGCACCCCAAGGAGGCCCTGTCTGTGGGAGCGCACAGGGCGATGGGCAGTCGATGCTGGCAAGAGACGTTCCCGCAAATACCCCGGCCCCAAGCCATGTAGGGCTTTATAGGTAATTACCAGCACCTTGAATCTCACCCAGAGGGCAACTGGCAACCAATGCAGTTCACGCAGGAGGGGTGTAATATGGGAGTATCGGGATACTCCCATCACAACCCGCGTGGCCGCATTCTGCACCAGTTGAAGCCTCCGAGTGGTCCGCAAGGGCAGCCCCATGTAGAGAGCATTGCAGTAGTCGATGCGGGAGGTAACGAGCGCATGAGTAACCATACGCAAGGCTGCAACCCTTCTAAAGTCCCATACAAAGTCTTTTAAGGGTTGCTTGCCTTGCTTCATTTCCATCAGTTTGTGTTCATTTTCCCCAATCCTATCAGGATTATCAAATCTAAACATAAGGATTTGCAGGAAAGCATTGACAGCATCAAGTTCTGGAGCTTGTTTGTACTGCAATTGGCCCACCCAATCAGAAGCATCCCCCTCATTCATTCCATCTGTGATTGCAGCCACCAGATCACGATCTGTTGCATATTGGGCTCCAAACCAATCTATTGGGGGTCCTCCTGGATGCGCGGCTCCAATTGGAGGAGCAGCTGTGGGCCGTCGCCAGGGGGGCCTTTGCCCAGGTCCGGCTGGTTCACCAGCTTCGCCCATTTCTGGACTGAGATGCCCTGCGTACAGTCACTCATGCCCTTGTTACCTCGCGACTCGACTACTGCAACGCTCTCTATTTAGGACTGCCCTTGCACACCATCCGGAGGTTGCAGCTGGTGCAGAATGTGGCCACGCGGGTTGTGATGGGAGTTACCCGATTCTCACATATTACCCCCCTCCTGCACGACCTGCATTGGTTGCCGGTTGCGCTCCGGGTGAGGTTCAAGGTTTTGGCTTTAACATTCAAAGTCCTACACGACATGGGTCCACAATATTTAAGGGAGCGCCTCCTGCCGATATCGAGTGCCAACCGCCCTGTATGGGCACACCGACGGGCTCCTCGGGGTCCCGTCGGCAAGTCAATGTCAGCTGGCGGTCCCCGGCAAGCCTATTCTGTGGCGGTCCCCGACTTATGGAACCAACTGCCTCTGGACCTCCGTCTGGCCCCTGACCTCCACACCTTCCGCCGCGATTTGAAGACTTGGCTATTTGACCAAGTCAGGCTGTGACTACCTCACGGGGGGTATGGGATAGTTTTAACTTTTTAATTCAGTTTTATTGGACTTTATAGTGGTTTAATTCTTTTTAATTATTTATTGTATTTGTATGTTTTAACTGTGAGTGGCCCCGAGTCTTCGGAGATGGGGCGGCATATAAGTCCAATAAAATAAATAAATAAATAAATATTTGGGACCAGATCTGAATGAGAAAATAAGCAAAATGTTCATGTTTTCCTTCAAACGTAGCTTTAAAAGCCATTTGGTCTGGTCTGGGACGGGGAGGGATCGCAATAGCAACTGTGGGCTGAGCTAGAATGTAAGGAGCCTGCCGAGGAATGTGGGAACCTGGCAGGGTTGCTCCAAGGGGGCGTACTCGCTGTGAAGAGGCCATTTGTTGAATTCTTCTCTGCAATTGGATGGGGGGTGGCTGCCGTCTGTTGCCTGAGCAGATCCCTTTGCTGATAAGGGATTGATGCATCTCTTTGGAGCCAGGGTGCTCCTGAATCAGGTGGTGCAATGGGTGCTGGCATTCACTGGCATTGGACCCACCCTTGACCAGGATAAAATCCCCAACTTGGAGAAATACTCTCTGCAGTGGGTAATCTCCTTTCGGGTTGTGGAGGGGGAGGGCTTGGGGTTTGCAACATACCCAATGCCGGCGGCATCTGCTGTCTCTCCCTTGAAACTTGATCCTGACGGGCTGGGATGCTTCACAGGCCATCTCCAACTGATGCCACAGTGAGGGCCCCTCCTCCTCTCGGACTAGGAAAAGTAAAGGTGGGCTGCGTTAGGATCCAGCTCGTCTGGAGAGGTTGTGGTTGTGCGGCATAACTTTCCACCTTAAGTTGTTGGAGTTGTTCTGGGATTCCTGCCAACAACTGGCTTCAGGATAGAGGCCACTGGTTGCAATCTTCGGTGGTGCCTGATCCCAATGTCCTCCCACTTCTCCATTCTGTCCTTCGGGCAGTTTGTAGAGGACTTGAGAACGAGAGGTGTTCAGGCAGTTTCTCCTCCAGTCTCATTCTTAGATCTTCACTGAGTCTTCTCACTGCTCCATATGGGAATCAGTTCTGGGGCTCAGCACCCCTGACAGCCCCCTTTTAGGGTGCTGGAATTTGTTAGAGTTTCAAGATAATGTCAGTGTTCCAGCAAACCTCCATTCCAATCAGTAACTCCGAGACAAGCATAATCTCAAAAGTACCTTTATTAGAATAGCACCTGGCACATCTGTGGAATCTCGAAACTAAAAGTTTCCTGGACTTCCCACAATGTCTCAAACTACAATCCATCCCCTTTTTACCATCATCACATCACACGGACCAATCACGATCCATCCCAGTGTAAGATCCTTTTTCCATCCTGCACCACAATTAATAACCTTGAACTAAGAAAAGAATTTTATTTTGTCTACTTAGAATTACTCAATTGAATCACCCCCCTCCCACTTTCTCAGGCTATGTGGCGGCATGGAATATGGCCTCCAAAGCTGACAGTAAGTGTGATAAATGGTCATAAGTCATTTTTTTCAGTGCCATTGTAACTTTGAATGGTCACTAAATGAACTGTTGTAAGTCAGGGATTACCCGTACAAAAATACAAAAAGCTTCTTTGCTTGCAAAAAGCTGCCCTAAATACCAATCATTAGATTAAAAATACCTGCAAGCCAGAGTTACAAGTCAGGCAGGGTGCCAGAGCACCTTGAGGAATTAAAATAGTTAAAATGCAATAACTATCAGCAGCCAACTCTTGCTCATAAAGTGAAACCCTTTAGCAGAGAGGTCATTTAACCTCTCCAGAAAGAGCACACCCAGGAGAAGCAATCTTAGATCCATTTGCACCACTTAAAGATACCAGCTGGTCTCACTCACCGCACAAGATATCCTAATGAAATCATCCAGATTTAAGGAAAGATCACATGTCCCCCAGAAAGGCAGTAAAAAATCAGTGCCAAGCTTGCATCTTGCCTCTTGGAATTACACCCCAAAAGGACAGTGCCAGATATGCCCTCGCCCTTCTTGTCCTCTTCCTTCTCTTCTTTGTATTGGGTTGCCCCTCTAGCATAATCGTCCAGCTATTAAACTGGTATCATCAGTATATTTAAGGTTCTTGATGATTCTCTCTATTTTTCATTCCAGTTTTTACATCTTGGCTCCAGCATTTTTGTCATGTATTCGGTATTTAAGTTAAATATGGTATAGTATCTAATGGTATCTAATTTTCTGTTCTGTTCCTTCAATAAGCAGGTGTGGTGATGTGGTAAACCCTATTTTTAAAGGATATCTAGAATTTATTGTAGTCGACACTGTTAAAAGCCTTAATATATCAATAAAGCAAAAATAGAAGTTTTTTTCAGATCTTTCTTGTCTTTCTCATTATCTGCCCTCTTCTGAATCTTGCACTGTTACCTTTTCATAACAGATCATTGTATAATGAAGATGAATGACAGAAGTGATGAAACTCTGTTTACTTTACAGGAAGGGCCTGTTGATTAGGATAGCATTTTGGAGATTCATCATCTTCCTAAAGGCACACTTGATATCTAGCATTGTTTTTGGCACAAAATTCCTTCATTCAAGTTTTCAAAAGATTGCTTAAGCTAGTTTGCATTTTCTTTAGCTGCTTTTATTGTTCCACCTTTTAACATTTTAAATGATTTAATATTAATTCATTATTTATCTACGCTTACAGTGTAAACGTAGTACAGTGGGATATAAATATTCAATACCACAAAACCTATTTCCAAACAGTGAACGTTATAAAACAATATTGATGATGTGCTACTGTAAATTATCACACACTCTGATTGGCTTCTATAATATGATTTACTACTTCTACATAAAAATAGTACTTTTTAAAATTTGCTTTGGCATTTTATGCCTTCATTTTTTGATCATTACTTTCTGTTAATGCCTTTGGTAATTTCCAAAACACAACTTGCATTCTTTAAATAATAAGAAATAAATAGCCATTTTCTGAAATATATCTGAAGTGTTACCTCTCTTCCTTTAAAAAAAAAATAATGTTGAAAAATGCTAATAAGAACTAAGGGACTTTGTCAGAGAAAAACACAAGCAAAATATCACCACGAATTATCAATGCCTCAAAATTGGATTATTAGTTCCTAGGATAACAAATCATCCCTCTACCTAGACTAATTCTGCTGGATGCAGCCCCATTGATTCAGTTGTGTCTGATGCAATAATCAAAGACTACAATACAAACAAACAAGTAAATAAAGGAGAAGGATGAAAATCAAAAAGCTTGCAATTTTATGATGCTGAAGTAATCTAGCAGTGTTGTGGTTAGCCGGCAGCAGGTGCAGATGGCTGAGGAGAGCGAGGACTCAGATGAGGGGCCAGGACCATTAGGGAGTGGACTTCTGCCTTCAGAGATTGTGGGTGCTGGCAGCAATGATGAGAAGGTTCCCAAGGAGCCTGTGCCAAGTGCGCGTGCACGCAGGATTGCTTGTAGGAAAGAGCAATTACAACAGCATGGGTGACTCAGGAGTAAGGCTGCAAGGTAATGGCCCCTCCTTCAAGAAGATAAAAGCCAGCTGTGAAACTAACCTTCTTTGCAGAAGGCAAAGACGTTTTGAACTTAGTCTCGTGGACATTACAGTTGGTATTTGAAGAGTCTTGTATTGTAAACTATTTCTTATCTGTTGTGTTTTGGCAAACTTGCAAAAACTTGGCAAGGTTCTTTCTTGTCGGAGCTAATTAGTTGGAAGCAGCCTTTCATCTGTGAAGAAACAGAATTCTTAGCTGAAACATAAATAGGTTGTATTGCTGCCTTTGTCTTGTGTTTGCTCTCTTGGAACCAGGTTTGGGTCAGAACAAGTAGTTGTGATAATGATAACTCAAATAAGCTAGGGATCGTGGTCTGAGAAGAAGAACTTACTTTGGAAAGGGGAAAGTGTGAATCAGGCATTATGCATCAGTCACACAAGAAGAACAGGGTATCCAAAAAGAGAAGCCACCTTCTGGTTGGGGACTCAATTGTAAGGGATGTAAATTTAGGAAAGGATACAGAGGTTTTGAAAGAGGTCAGGTGTCTGCCATATGCTACTGCCAGCAGAGACAAGAGGCATATTCTTAAGATAGTCAAGAATGCCAATAAGGACAGTGATGTTGATTCTATTATACATCTTGGTACAAATGATCTGTCCCAGAAGGATGTATTTTCTGTGCAGAAAGACTTCCAGAGCTTGGGGTATGAACTTAGTAGTATGGGCTGTAGGCTTACCTTTTCAGAGGTTCTACCAGTATACAGGGAACAAAAAGGGAAAGGCCAGCATGTAGCGGACTTTAATGTGTGGCTAAAGGAGTGGTGTAAAAGGGAAGGCTTTGGTTTTATTAGTCATGGTGTCTGTAGCTGGTCCAATGAAAAACTGTACAAAAGAGATGGTTTGCATCCATCAAAGAAAAGGACTGAGTTACTTGGCATTAAATTCACAGATTTTCTGGATAAACATTTAAACTGAACAGCGGGGACAGAGAATTAATGGATACAGAACATTTCTGTCCCCAGCAACCTAAAATTAATAAGGATACCAGTGCATGTAACATAGATGTTTGTGCAGGTAAGATTATCAACCTTGCTGTCAAGCAAAACCAAGCATTTAATAGTGAGTGCCATACCATATGCATTAATCAAACAGGTGGCAAGAAAGTAGGGGCAGTCAGGCACAACACAGGTTATGTAAACAGTAAACACAGCGTCAGACAGTGTCTCAAGTGCCTATATGAGGGGAAGAGTGCAGCAAAGGAACGGTGTGAATGGAAAGCAGTTGAGGGGGAAAGAGTGCAGCAAAGGTACGGGGGGAATGGAAAGTAGTTGGGGGGAAAGAGCACAGCAAAGTAACAGTACAAATGGAAAGCAGTTGGGGGGAGGGCGGGGCTTGAGCGGCAGCGGAAAGACGCTTTTCTCGGAGCTCTGAGAAAAACGCTGATACCCCCACAGCTGGATGGTCCCAGTGGACCCCAACCGTCCCGGAGAGATGGTAAATGAAAGGAGCGCATCCTGTCGATCCCAAGGACATTGCAAAGTCCCTGGTTGATCCAGGAATGCTCCTACAGTCCAGCAGCGGTGGGAAGCGGCCATTAATCTTGAGCCGCTAAGAAGCTGTGCCAGCCTTGGAACAGAAGAAGAACAGAAAGAAGAAGGTGTGTCGGTCTGGGTGAGAAATTCTTATTTAAAAAAAAAAAAGACAGAGGAGTACACCAAGTGAAAGATTTATTAAAGAAAGAAAGAAGACAGGAAAGAAAGGAAGAAGGGGAAGATGGCCGCTGGCAGCAGCCCTCATGAATTACTCTCTGATAGTTTTTCAATCATCTACTAACTAGTAAGGTAGGAATGGGATCTGGGGTCAGCGGAACCATGGCAAGAAACACCGAGAGGTACTGATAGTTTTTTTTTTATAAAAAAGTTTTTTATTTTATTTATCAAAACCCTTGCGATTTGTTCAGAATATATAGTCTCAATAGCACGTATAAAATTTTTGCCAAAGCCCATTTGTGTCAATTGTAGTAACATGAAGCGCCAACTCACGTTATCAAAGGCTTTTTGAGCATCCAGAAACATCAAGGCCATTTGCTTTTCAGGATGTGCCTCATAGTACTCCAGAGTGTCCAGGATTATTCTCATATTATGTTTGATTTGTCTTTTTGGCAGAAACCCATTTTGGTCAACATGTATAAAGTTGTTTAAGTATCTTTTCAGTCTTTCTGCCAAAATTGAAGCAAAAATTTTATAGTCTGAATTTAATAGGGAAATAGGCCTATAATTTTTAATTTGTTGTAAGTCTGTGTCTTCCTTCGGTATAAGTGTGATATAAGCTCCTGACCAAGTCTTTGGTATTCTCTTCTCTTGCATGACTTCATTCATAACTTCTAATAATTGGAGGTTTAACACCTCCTGAAAAGTCTTATAAAATTCCACTGGTAAACCATCCGGGCCTGGTGCTTTCCCTGTATTTTGTTTCTTTAAGGCTTCTGTTAACTCCATCATTGTTATATTCTCTTCTAGCATTATTTCAATATCTTTAGGTATCTGTGGTAACTTTGCCTTTTGTATATATTGTTTAATTTTTTCTTCTTCAAAACTCTCTTGATAGTACAATTTTCCATAATAGTCTTGTATAATTCTTTTTTTTCCTTCATTTCCGTGACAAGGATGTCCTTCTTCATCTATTAAATGGCTAATTTTCCTTGATTCTCTTTCCTTTCTTAATTTATAGGCTAACCATCTTCCTGGTTTGTTTGCGTCCCCAAAATAATTCTGTTTAGCATTTTTAATCTTTTGGGCTAGCTCTTCTTTTCCATTAATTCCATTTTATGTTTGGTTATATCCATTTTGATTTTAACATCTTTTTTTGTGGAAATTTCTGTAGTTCTTTTTCCAGTTTTTATATTCTTCTTCTAATGTTTTAAAAGTCTTTTTTGTTTGATATTTCTTTTCCTTGTATAATCAATTATCAAGCCTCTTGTAGAGGCCTTCATCGTGTCCCAGAGATTCTGTAACAATGTATCCTCTTTTTTTTTTTAAAGAAATACCAGTTCTCTCCATTTTCTGTTTGAAATCTTCTTCCTTTAATATCTTATTGTTTAATGTCCATCTAGATCTCATCTTTTGTCCTTTCCAAATAATAATCATTGGATTATGATCGGCCCAAATACTTGCTTCTATTTCAATTTTTGTATATTAAAAATAGATCAGCTGATGTCCATATCATATCTATTCTTGACCATGATTCATGCCTGTTTGAGTAAAATGTATATTGTTTATTTCCTATATTTCTCTCTCTCCATGCATCTTTTAAATTTATTTCTTCTATCATTTGAAAAAGGGTTTTGGTAGTTTCTTTCTGGCTTTCTTTGTGGCTTTTTGTGATTTATAATCCAGCTGCTCATTAATTATTCCATTAAAATCTCCCATCATGCATAAATTAACGTAGTCCAGTTCAATTATTTTTATGGAGTTTATTATAAAATTCCTCTTGGTGGTCATTTGGAGCATATATTGCTATTAAAAGTATTTTAGTATTATTGTCCATTATTTCTACCATTAAGATTCTTCCATCATCATCTGTATAAATTAATTCAGCCAAAATTGTTTCTTTAATATATAGAACCACGCCTCTTTTTAACATTGTGCCAATGAAGTAAACAATTTTCCTATTTTTTGTTTCAGTACGTGTTCATGTTGTTTTTAATATGTACCTCTTGTAGGCAAATTATATCAAATTTTAATTTCTCCAATTTGTGAAATACTTTCCTTCTTTTAATGATTGAATTGAGTCCATTTATATTCATCGAACCAGTTTTCTTTCCTCCATTTTAGATTTTGTAAGAGGGATTTATTGCTCTGGTGGATCTTATTTCTCTTCGTTCTCTGGGCCCGCCTACTGCGCCTTTTTTTTTTTCCTTTTCTTTTCAATTACTGCTATCAACTCCTTTTGAGGTTCAATCAGGGGCTCTTCTTTTCTTGTATCTTCCTCCTTTCCTCTAATATATTCATAATAAAATGATTCCGCCTTTTCAACCTGTCAATTCTATGTCTTTGTTCCCATGTAAACAGAAGGCCTTCTGGTATCAGCCATCTATAATTTATTCCTTTTCTAAGCAGTTCTTTGGTTAGAAAGAGGTACTCTCTCCTCTCTCCCTTACTCTTCTTGGTACCTGTTTCAGCACCACAATTTCTTTGTCTTTATACTTTAATGTCTTTTCTCTTGTCATTTGCAAAATTTGTGTTTTAATAATTTTCTTAGTAAATCTAATATGGACTTCTCTTGGTAGCTTATTCCTCATTGCATATCTTGTATGTACACGAAACACTTCATCCATTCCATCCATCATTTTCTTTCGTTATTTCTAGTGCTTCCGCCAATATTTCTATCATTTTTCCAACGAGGTTTTCACCCTTTTCTTCCTCCACATTTTGAAATCTCAAGTAAAATTCTGATCTATCCATCTCTCCTCTCAATGATTCAATCCTGTCTTTTTCAACTTCACTCAATCTGATATTGATATTTCCAATTTCCTTATCTCTTTGTTCGTCCTGCTCTTCAATTTTCTTAATCTTTTCATCATATTTGGTCATCATCTCTTGATATTTTCCACTTTCTCATCTGTCTTTCCAATTTTCTGTTGAATATTTTCAACTTTTTCATCCGTCTTATCTATTTTCTGCTGAATCTTCTCCACCTTTTGATTTGTCTGTTCAATTTTTGGGAGATATTCTCATTACTCTTTTCAACATTTTCTACTTTTGTCTGTAGAATTTGAATTCCTTACAAAATCTTCTGTAATGTATCCTCCTTCTCTTTTTCCTTTTCCTGTTGCAACATTGCCTGTATTGATCGCTGACCTCCAGATGGTGAAGAAGCAGGAGTTGTTGATTGAGAGCTTGAGTTATTGCTTTTCTACTCATTTTATAGTTATTTCCTAGTAGGGCCCAAAAAGCAGAGGGCCCTCCAAAAATAATAAAAATAAGTAGACAAAAAGGGAAAAAAGTAAAAATTAAAAATATTAAGGAATATAAAAAAATTAAAGAAACAAAAGAAATTCTTCAGGTTCTTGTACACCTTAATCCAGTTGGTTCCACTTGTATACAAAAATAGAAAAAAAGTAAAGAAGAAAAGGAAGGTCTCAAAAGCAACAACAGGTGGTTCCCAGTTCAAAAAATAAAAAGGAAAAAAGGGGAAGAGACTTCAGGTATTTATATACCCTAATCCAATGGCGAATCAACAAGATGAAAAAAGAAAAAAAGCAAAAAGGGGAGCAAATCATAGGCAGAGAAAAGGGAAAAAGAAAAATTCCTGGCTAAAAATTGAAAAAGGGATAATCCAAACAATAAAAATTCAATCAATGGGGGTGGAAAAGATAGAGCAGCCACAAATCCAGCCAAAGAGAAAAAGAAAACTACTGCCACCAGATGTCCAAGGCTTTTTAGAATATCAAGTCAAATTTCCAGTAGAATATATTTTCAAGGTCACTTTAGTCTTCTTTCTTTCAGTTCCAACTCTGGTTCTGCTATCAATAGTTCACAGATGGGCACCTGTGTATACAATCTGTCGTGCTCACCCCACTATCTCTTTCAAGAAGGAACTCTATGTCCTTGAATGCAGCTCACATAGATAAACAAACGAAGAAGAAAGGAATACAGTATATCCAAGCCTCTAAATGGCAGTGCTTTCACTTTCACTCCTCCCCTCAAGAGCAGAAAAAAGGGAAAAAAAGAGAAAAGGCACATTGGTATTGCTTTTCTAAAAAGTTCTTAAAATCATAAACAGCATTTAATCCAAAAAATATTGGTGGAAAAAAGGAAAAAGACCATCAGAACAAAAGATTATTTTACATAGAGGAAAAGCCAGTCCCTTTAAAATCAAATAGTTCCAGAAGAGATAAAAGGAAGAAAAAAGCCATCAATCTTAAGAAAAGCTTAATCTCGCCGCTTATAAACTGTTCTCTTTACTTTTAAGTCCACTTTCCAGTTATTGGGGTGTTCTCTTCAGAAATAAGTAAATAAAAAGAACCTCTCACCAAACCGACACACCTTCATCCGATCTTGCTTTTCTTTCGAGCTGTCCCAGCTTCAGCAGCTTGATGGCTGCCTCTTTTCCACTGGCAAAAGAGCTTCTCCTGGATCAACCAGGGACTTTGATGTCCCTGGGATGGACAGGACGTGCTTTTCCCTTCACCGCCTCTTCGGGACGGTTTAGGTCCAAATGGACCGTCCAGCTGAGAAGATATCTACAGCGATCCAGGAGCTTCGACGTATCACTGGGACACAAGCCCTCCTTCTCTTTCCATAATTCTAAATCAATACAAGCTTTAACACAAAAAAGAATAAAAAGAAAAACCTAGACTTGCCCCCTTTACTACTTTGAAAGTGACACCTCAGTGGTTAACATATTAACATAGTGATAATCATTCCCTTTAAAGCAAAAAGATAGAATAAAAGAAAAGACCAAGAAAAGTTACATAACATTATATCTCTTTTCAATCGGGTTCTGCAACACATATCCCCCCTAAAATTTGTTTATAGTTCCAAAATAATACTAAAAAAAAAACCAAAAACTAACCTTGGTTACTGACAAATCTGGTTTTTAAACATCTTCAAAAATCATTTCAGTTAATTCAATTTATCTAATCAACATTTACCTTTCTTTTATAAATAAAAAGTAAAAGTGTAACCTTCATCTAATAAAAATTGCCAGTAACCCCCTCTATTGTTTTACATTTTTATGATTACAATATGTTTTTTTTTAAAGTTTTTTATTTTTGATACAAACATACAAACAGGACATACAAAACATAAAAACCATCTTCCATATATACATACAGTGTGTCAGTTGGTTACAAATCCTTTGTGTCATCCTTTCATATTCATCACTCACAATTTATCAAAAAGAAAATTTCTCATATTATCAATAAAACATTATGTATTTATCAATTATTACTTGTGTACAATTAAACTATTTATTTCATCATATATACGAGATATATTTTTAATCTAAAATTTATGTTATACTTTCATCCAATGGTTATGTATGTCTACATTGTATTTTATATCAATCTATTATATTTCTATTACAAAATTATATAGTCTATTGCATTACCAAGTCTTTTTATCCAACCATTGATAAAACAAATCCCATATCTTGTAAAATTGTTTATCTTCTTGTTCTCTAACTTCAAATGTCAATTTACTCATTTCAGCACAATCCATAATTTTCCTAATCACTTCCTCCTGCATAGGTATTTTATCATTCTTCCAATTTTTGGCAAATACAATTCTAGCTGCTGTTAAAACATTTACAATCAAATATTTCAACTCTTTATTGTAGATATCTGGTATAATTCCCAATAAAAATATTTCTGGTTTCAAGTCTATGTGTTGTTGTATCATTTTTCCAACCATATGTGGATTTTAGTCCAATATCTTTTTGCATCCTAACAAGTCCACCACATATGGTAATATGATCCAGGTATCTGATGACATTTCCAACATTTATCCAATTTATTCTTAAACATTCTTGCAATTCCGGGGGTAAGTGCCACCTGTAAAACATCTTATACAAATTTTCTTTATAAGCAGTTGACATTGTCATTTTATAATTCTGGGACCATAATTTTTCCCATTTCTCTAGATCAATCCCATATCCAAAATTTTTCCCCAAGCAATCATTGTTTCTTTAACTTGTTCCTCTTCCATTTCTTTAACTTGTTCCTCTTCCATCCAGAGGTCGGCCCGGTAGCGCTCACTTGTGGTCCCCAGGGTCGGTCCTCTCCCCTTCTATTTAATATCTACATGAAACCGCTGGGTGAGATCATTCGTGAGTTTTAGTGAGGTATCACCAGTATGCTGATGATACCAGTTATACATCTCCACCCCAAACCAAATCAGTGATGCCTTCTCCGTGATGACTCGCTGTCTGATGCGCACGATCTGGATGGACGGAAACATGCTTCGCTCAACCCGCCAAGACTGAGTGGCTGTACATACCGGCATCTCGGTCCAGTCAAGATTGTCCATCGCTGACCATAGGGGAGTGGTGTTGCCCCCTGTGGATAGGCACAGAACCTGGGGTCCTCCTGGACGCGGCTGCCAGTTGGAGGAGCAGGTGGGGGCCGCCGCCAGGGGCCTTTGCCCAGGTCCGCTTTGAGCTTCACTGCTCTCCTGGACCGAGATGTCCTGCACAGTCACTCATGCCCTTGTTACCTCGCCGCTTAACACTACTGCAACGCCTCTATTTAGGACTGCCCTTGCACACCATCCGAGGTTGCAGCTGGTGCAGAATGCTGCCAAGGGTTGTGATGGGAGTTACCCAGTTCTCCCATATTACCCCTCCTATGCTGCTGCTTGCATTGGTTGCCGGTTGCACTGGGTAGGTTCAAGTTTTGGCTTTAACATTCAAAGTCCTACACGACATGGGTCCACAATATTTAAGGGAGCACCTCCTACCGATATCGAGAACCAACCGCCTCTGTACGGGCACACAGGCAGGGGCTCGGGTCCCGTCAAGTCAATGTCGGCTGAGCGGTCCCCGGCCTTACTCTGTGGCCCCGACTTATGGAATCAACTGCCTCTGGACCTCTGTCTAGCCCCCTGACCTCGCACCTTCCAATCATGATTTGAAGACCTGGCTATTTGACCAAGTCGGCTGTGATCACCTTGCCGTGTGGATAGTTTTAAATTTTAATTTGGGTTTTATTGGGCTTTAGTGATTTAATTTCTTTTTAAGTATTTATTGTATTTATATGTTTTAATCTGTGAGCCGAGTCTTCGAGATGGGCATATAAGTCCAATAAAATAAAATAAAATAAATAAATTTCTAAAAAGTATCCATAAAGTTTTTTAATCACCTTTTCATCAGTACCCATCAATATTTTGTCTAGCCCAATCTGCTTGTTATAAATACCTTCTACTTTAATATCCTTATCAAATCTAGATTGTACTTGCAAATATGAAAACCAATTCATTTTTATACCTTGTTCTTCCAACGCTTGCATAGATTTAAGTTCACCCCTTTCATTCAATATCTCACCATATCTAATTGTTTGTTCCTTTTTATGTATTACTGGATATCTAAAGGCTTCAATAGTAGATATCCATATTGGAATTTTCAAGTAATGTTGTTTTTTAATCTTCTCTCAGTTTAAAAACAAAGCTTCTCAAATATAATGTCTTCTAAAATACCCTTGTGTTTTAGTTCCCTTATACCAAAGGAATGCATGCCACCCCAATAGCAAGTCATGTCCTTCTAGAGTCAATAATCTAGTATTCCTTAGTGTTATCCAATCTTTTACCCACATCAAATTTGCCGCCTGGTAGTATAGTTCCCAATTGGGCAAAGCAAACCCTCCTCTTAATCTTGCATCCTGCAATAACTTAAGTTTTATTCTTGCTTTTTTGCCTTGCCATATGTATTTCAACATCATTCTATTTAGGTCTTCGAAAAACTCTTTCCCTAATCTGATTGGAATTGTCTGGAATAAGTATAGAATTCTAGGCAATACATTCATCTTGATTGTTAATATTCTCCCAATCAACGATAGTTGTAAGTTTTTCCATTTTTCCAAGTCTGTCGCTATCTGCTGTTTAAGTTTAATGTAATTATCCTCCTTCAGTGTACTACATCTTGCTGTAATATATATCCCTAGATACTTAACCTTACTTGTGACCTGTATTTCTAAAGCTTCTTCCAATTCTTTCTTCCGTCTCGCTAACATATTCTTTGTTAATATCTTTGTTTTGTCTTTATTAATTTTCAATCCTGCTACTTCTCCATACTCTTCTATTCTTTCAATTAGCTTAAGCGCTGATTCCAGTGGGTCCTCTAATATAAATACCAGGTCATCTGCAAAGGCTTGTAACTTATATTCTTCTCTTTTAATTTTCATTCCTTTTATTTGTTTATCTTCTCTAATACACCTGTTTAACACTTCTAAGGTTAACACAAACAGCAGGGCGACAGTGGGCAGCCTTGTCTAGTCCCTTTTCTTATATTTATAGGCTCTGTCAATTCTCCATTTATCAAAACCCTTGCGGTTTGTTCAGAATATATAGTCTCAATAGCATGTATAAAATTTTTGCCAAAGCCCATTTGTGTCAATTGTAGTAACATGAAGCGCCAACTCACGTTATCAAAGGCTTTTTGAGCATCCAGAAACATCAAGGCCATTTGCTTTTCAGGATGTGCCTCATAGTACTCCAGAGTGTCCAGGATTATTCTCATATTATGTTTGATTTGTCTTTTTGGCAGAAACCCAGGGTACTGATAGTTGATAGCTGGCCTGGAGATCCAAAAGGGAGGCTGAGACTGGAAAATAATCCTAATGAGACCAAGTTGATAGCCAACTGATAGACAAAGGAGAGACTATATAGCCTGTGACTAAAGCTTACCGGGACCCAAGAGGGAGATTGAATGCTAAACAAGATCTCCAAGAAGGAGATTGAATTCTGAGCCCCCAAAATAAAAAATAAATATCCAATCGCACTGAGAAACACAATTCTGAGCTCCGAGAGCTATACTATGACAAGTGGAGAGCGAGGGAGATTGGAGAGGAGCTAATTAGAGAACTGCAAGACCTCCGAGAGAGGCTGAGATCAGCAGAGATAGCAAAGAGCCGACAGGGACACCATAATTTGAGAGAAATCAGTGGAGTCTGAGAGACTGAGAACAGCACAATTCTGAGCTGAAAAAGGGCTGAGAGCAGGCTGCAAATGTGATTCTGAGCTGAAAGTGGATGAGGAGCACGATTCTGAGCTAGAAGGGGGCTCTTTACTTTAAACTTTTAGTTTTAAACTTTAAGAATAAGCCAAGGATAACAACTTCTACCTCACCAAAAATCAATCACTTTGAAGCCATTCAAACAAAAAGAAACCACGTGCCTTCAACCTCTACCTCACCAAGATTCCCTGGGCAGAGACTCCCTGAGCAGAGATTTCCTGTCAGCTGAGAACGGAGTCAGCTATACAAGTGGATCAGATAACAGCAGCCAAGAAAGCAATAAATCTCTCCCACCAATCGGATTGGTTGCAACAACTTGCAAAGCAATAACCCTTTACTTGCTGACTTACTTCTTCATTACCTCAATACTTATAACGCTGATTACTTCATTACCTCAAAACTTATAACTTTATTACCTCAAGTCATATATCAATGATTAGATAATGATGTCTGTAAAATAACTTCTCTCTGTGTTTTAATTGTGAGCCACCCTGAGTCCTCGCAGAGAGGGGGCAGCATACAAGTCCAATTATAAATAAATAAATAAATAAATAAATAATTTCTCTAAAATAATTTATCAATTGATTGATTGTTTGATTGATTAGTGAGATTAGAGTGTCTAGTGCAAATGTGATTACCAATCTGTAATTTAATTGATTAGCAAAATTAATTATTAGTGTAATTAATTGACCAGTGTGATTAGTGATTAGTGTAATTAATTGTCTAGGGTGATTGTTAATTAGTGAAATTACTTGACTAGTATGATTATTGTAATTAATTGATTGGTGCAATATTGTTATTGATCTTGTTTGATTGAACAATTTAATCAACGGACCATCTCAACATACCCACCATGCCAGGAAAAAAATCCAATGCCAAACCACAAGCCCAAATGAAAGAAATCCCCACCAATGAACCACAAGACTCCTGCACATGCCTTATATGTAAAGAAACTTTAAAGGAGAATGAAAATTCCATCAAATGTTCCCTATGTGACAACTACGCTCACCATGGCTGCTTGGGATTACCCAAGCAAATGGCTCAATTCCTAGAATCCTTCAACCATGGGTTTCCATATTTCTGTCCACTGTGCAGACCCAAACTGGAAAAATATATTATCCTGTTCGAAAGAGTTGATACCATAGAAACACAAAAAGCATCCCTTGACACCATAGTAGAATCCCTGGACACTATAAAAACAAGATTAACTAACCTTGAAAAAAAAGACACAACACAAAAAAACGAACACCCAATAGCTGCAAACCACATCTTTACTCAACAACCGCAACCACAACCCAATCCACAAAAAACCACAAATCCAACAAATAATGATATCCCAATCCTCATCAAAGAAGCCGCCGAGCGCGAACAGAAACATCCAAATGCCATCTTATTTGGTCTAGAAGACAACAATGACAATGATGACATCACAAATGTCTGCAACATCATCAGTGGCTATCAAGCATCAAGCATCTCCCCTGATGAAATACTTGACATTTCCCGCATTGGCCCAGAGTTCAAAAACAGTGATGGCTCGGTTCCATGCTTCTGCAGGGTCGTTTGCAAAAATGAATTAAACAAACGAAAATTCATTTACACTATATACACACTTGCCAAGAGCAACATCAACCATAAGAATCTCCGTTCTCACCCTGACCTAACCTTACAGCAACGTATACGGTCCCGTGAACTATGCTCTGAACTCAAAAGACTACAAGAACAAGGAAATACTAACCTATACATTGGCTACTGCACAGAATGTATCAAAAGCAAGATCTTCAATTTACATCTCAATAACCTTCACCCCAGCATCCAACATTAGGCATGCACGCTCCTTACTTCCTCCAGATCCACTATTACATATCTAAAATGCAAACTACTCAACGCAAGAAGGCTCGCAAACAAAATGCATCTTGTATAAGATGTTTTACAGGTGGCATCTACCCCCGGTAAGTATAGCAAGGATGTTTAAGAACAAATCGGAAAAATGTTGGAAGTGTCATCAGATACCTGGATCATACTATCACATGTGGTGGATGTGTGTGGAAGCCAGGAGATATTGGACTAAAATTCAGAATCTTGAGATTCAAGGTTCTGGTGTTAACATTGAAAGTCCTACATGGCATGGGTCCGGGGTATTTACGAGAACGACTCCTCCCAGCATCGAATACCAACTGCCCTGTACGAACAGACAGGGTCTCTCGGGTGCCGTCTGCGACTCAATGTTGCTTGGCGGCAACCCGGGGGAGGGCCTATTCTGTGGCGGCTCCCACTTTATGGAATCTTCTTCTGCCGGAACTCTGGCTGGCCCCCGATCTCCGCACCTTCCGCCACGATTTAAAGACCTGGCTATTTGTACAGTCCGGGTTGTGCTGACTGGGGGGTTGATTGTTTTAACTTTGGGGTTTTTAAACTTAATTTGGCTTGTATCTTGTTTAATATGCTTTTAGGTAACTTATTTATTGTTGTGTTTTTAGTTGTGAGCTGCCCCAAGTCCTTTCGGAGAGGGGGCGGCATACAAGTCAAATTAATAAATAATAAATAAATAAATAATACATGGTTGGAAAAAATGACAAAACAGCACATAGACTTGAAACCAGGGATATTTTTATTGGGTATCTTACCTGAAGGATATAGTAAAGAATTGATATATCTGATTATAAATGTTTTAACAGCAGCTAGAATTGTATTTGTCAGAAATTGGAAAAGTGAAAAAATTCCGATAGAAGAGGAGGTGATTAAGAAAATAATGGAATGTGCTGAAATAAGTAAATTGACAATTAGAGAGCAAGAAGATGAATATTATAAAATTTGGGATTTATTTTATCAATGGCTACATAAGAAAACAGGAAAATAAAATATAATATATTATAATGTAGTAATGATAAGACAATGTAATGAATAATTAATTACAATGAAATGAATGATTTTATGAATTAGGTTCTGTAAAGTTGAGATTTGCTTGAAAAGGATGATACAAACTTACAAACTTATAGGGGCGATTTGGACACCCGGTGGCCCAGGTTTGAGCTCCCAGTGTTGGCACTCACCCTCGAACTTGGTCAACGGTTGAGACTTTTGTTGTACTCCCTGCTGGGGTGAGAGACCAGCGGGGGGGGACACGTTTTTCTTTTAGGACCCTTTTAACATCTTACCATCAACCTAACCGGAACGTGTTGGGATGCCCATGTGAGAGAGCGTGGCCCAGTCTAGACTGAGACTTTGATCATCTGTCACCGGTCTGCCGTGAGAGGGCAGCCTGGCTTTTTGAGTCTGGACTCTCCAACCGCTTTTACCATCTTGGTCCTACCAAGTTCTCTAAACCCAGACTTTATGGCCGCCTTGTCATTACCACTCTCAGCAATCCCTATGCCTGTTCTCTAATGCCCTCCCATTATGCATCTTATTTGGTTGGAATTGTATGCCCTGAGGGGACTCCCTTCCTCTCGGGCTTGGCCTGTTACACTATCTTCTGCTTACCTCGAGGATGGGTCTTGGAACCCAGAGAGATGGCATGACAGGGGGTGGGGTATGGGTGGGGTTCTGCTACAAAAAAGAGGGTCACTAGGGCCCCTTAGTCAAATTTTTAACTAAATTTTTAAGAAGGCTAGGGAGGAGGGTGGGTAATGATCCCGGGGATATGGGTCTCAGCCCGGTGCATGGCAGGCGGGGGCGGGGGTTGGGGGCTGCCGGGGCTCCGGGGTGTGAGGTGGGGACCGCGATTCCCAGGGTGGTTGGGGTTGGCAGGAGACGTCGAGGCATAGGGCCATATCATGTGCCGGGAGCACACACCATCTTTGTGCGGTGGCATGCTCCGACCCTATGGCCTCCTCCCCAGGGGGCATGGGAACCGGGACCCCTGGGCTTAAGCTGGTGTATTTTAATGCCAGGTCCGTGGCTAATAACTCTCCCCTCCTCCAAGAGATCATTGAGGAGGAGGCTGCGGACCTGGCTTGTATCACCGAGATCTGGTTGGGCCCAGAGGGAGGTGTCCCTCTGGCTGATCTGTGCCCACCAGGTTTCCGGGTTTTACACTGGCCACGGGCCCAGGGAAGGGGTTGGGGGGTGGCTGTGGTTATGGGAGACCTTGTTTCCAAGGGAGGTCACTGTTCCAGAGATAGGCGGGAGTGAGACCCTCCTCCTGAGGTGGGGGCCTAATGGTCGGGTGGGCCTGCTGCTCGCATACCTTTCCCCCAGCTGTGTGACAGTGACCCTGCCTGGGCTTCTCGATGTCCTCTCGGGGTGGCTGGAGTTCCCGGCCTTATAGTCCTGGGGACTTCAATTTGCCCTCCCTGGGGAGGTCGGGTTTGGCCCAGGAATTCATGGCTTCCATGGAAGCCATGGGCCTGACCCAATTGATTCAAGGCCCAACTCATGAGGGGGGAAACACTCTCGACCTAGTTTTTGTCTCTGAACAGTGGCGTAGTGACAGAGGGCAAGCCACTTTTATGACACTGCCCGTTCCATGGTCTGATCACTATCTCCTACAGCTGGTCTTCCAACAGGCCACCCCCCACTGCTGGGATGAGGAGCCACTTAGATGGTTCCGACCCAGACGCCTGATGAACCCTGAGAGGTTCCAGATGGAACTGGGGTTCTTTCCCTCTTCCCTTGCCCAGAGCTCTGTCGAGGATCTGGTGGCCGCTGGCAACAGGCCGCGGATGCCCTCGACAGGGTTGTCCCCATGCCCCTCTCACGCCATGGACCCCGGATGGCTCCTTGGTATACTGAGGAGCTCCGGGAGATGAAGCATCGTCGGAGGGGTTTAGAGAGCAGGTGGAGATCCACCCGATCCCAATCCGATTGAGCCCAGCTAAGAGCCCATATTAGGACTTACCTGGTAGCTATGAGAGCGGCGAGAAGGTCTTATCTCTCCGCCCTCATAGCATCCGTAGATAATCGCCCAGCCGCCCTGTTCCGGGTTACCCGCTCTCTCCTTCATACAGGGAGGGGCGGACCCGTTGCAGGGAAGAGCTGAGGAGTTTGGTCAATATCTGTCGGATAAGATCGCCTGGATTCGGAGCGGGTTGTCCTCTGATTTGCAGTGGTCTGAGGAACGGGATACAGGTAGTCTGGCCAATGTGATCTGGGATGAGTTCGATCCTGTTTCCAAGGATGAAGTGGACAGGATTATACGGCGGCTGAGTTCCACCACATGTTTGTTGGACCCGTGTCCTTCCTGGCTGGCCTATGCCGCCAGGAGGCCACCTGCGGTTGGCTCCGGGCAGTTGTCAACGCTTCATTAAGGGAGGGTGTTTCTCCCACCACCTTGAAGGAGGCGGTGGTGAGACCCCTCCTGAAGAAGCCTGCCCTGGACCCGACCGTTAGACAACTTTCGTCCAGTCTCCAACCTTCGCTTTTGGCGAAGGTTGTTGAGAGTGTGGTGGCTCAGCAGTTTCCACTTTTCCTGGATGAAGCGGACTACCTAGATCCATCAATCGGGCTTCCGACCTGGTTTCAGCACGGAGACAGCATTGGTCGCGCTGATGGATGATCTCTGGAGGGCCCGGGACAGAGGTTTTCCTCTGTCCTGGTCCTATTAGACCTCTCAGCGGCTTTTGATACCATTGACCATGGTATCCTTTTATACGAGGGGCTGGGAGTGGGGGCATTGCTCCGTGGTTCACCTCCTACCTCTCGGGCATCGCAATTGGTATTGGGGGGGCAGAGGTCACCCGAGGGTGCTCGTGGGGGTCCCTCAGGGGTCAGTTCTCTCCCTGCTATTTAACATCTATATGAAGCCGCTGGGTGAGATCATCCGTGGTTTCGGGTGAGTTACCACCAGTACAGCAGATGACACCCAGCTGTACATCTCCACCCGAACCAAATCAGTGATGCCCTCTCCCTGATGACCCAGTGCTTGGATGTGGTACGGATCTGGATGAGCGGAACATGCTTCGACTCAACCCGCCAAGACTGAGTGGCTGTGCGTATCGGCATCTCGCCCAGTCAGGAATATCCATCTTTGGCCATAGGGGAGCGGTGTTGCCCCTGTGGATAGGGGGAATTTGGGGGTCCTCCTGGATGTTGGCTCCAGTTGGAGGAGCAGGTGGGAGCCGTCGCCAGGGGGCCTTTGCCCAACTCCGTCTTGTTCGCCAACTATGCCCATTCCTGGACCGGGATGCCCTGCACAGTCACTCATGCCCTTGTTACCTCTAGACTCGACTACTGCAACGCTCTCTACTTAGGACTGCCCTTGCATACCATCCGAGACTGCAGCTGGTGCAGAATGCGGTGGCCGGTGGTGATGGGAGTTTCCGATTCTCCCATGTTACCCCTCCTCGCTGCCTGCATTGGTTGCCAGTTGCGCTCGGGAGATTCAAGGTTTTAGTTTTAACATACAAAGTCCTTCACGACATGGGTCCTCAATATTTAAGGGAGCGACTCCTGCCGACATCGAATGCCAACCGCCCTGTGCGAGCACACAGGCAAGGACTCCTTGGGGTCCGTCGGCGGGCCAATGCCGGCTGGCGGTCCCCGATGCGAGCCTATTCTGTCGTGGCCCCTGACCTCTGGAACCAGCTCCCCCTGGGGCTCCGCCTGGCCCCTGACCTCCGCACCTTCTGCCATGATTTGAAGACCTGGTTGTTTGACCAATCCGGGCTGTGACCTTTTCTTTCCTGGGGGGGGGGGTTTATATTTTTAATGTATTTTAAATTTGTTTGGGCTTGTAATTGGGTTAATCTCTTTTTAATTATTTATTGCTGTTGTTTCTTAGTTGTGAGCTGCCCCGAGTCTTCGGAGATGGGGCGGCATACAAGTCCCAATAATAAATAAATAAATAAATAAAGTCTAATAAGAAGTTATAATATATATAGTTGATTTATACAACATGAACTTTAATAATGCATTTGGAAGGGAAAGACTGTTGATATTGTGCACAAAAGATATGTACCAACCAACACACTGTACAATGGAAAGATGTTTTTATTTGATGTTTTATGTTTGTATTTGTCAATGTTTGTTGTCAAAATAAGAATAAAAAACTTTAAAAAAAGGAATTGAGAAGAGAAGGAATTGGGAAGAGAAAGACTGGACTTCTTTTTGAGAAGTATTTGATTTTTTCCAACTGCTTGAGGAATGGGCTTGAGGACGCTAGTTGTTTTTCAAAACTGGACTTAAGAGAGGCTTACTACAGAATCAGGATTAGAGAAGGGGACTTCCAGCTGAACTTTCATCACCTTCGGAGTGAGGTCTGTGACCACCACGCCCCCGTTCCGAGCTCTCCTTGTCAGAGGGCCCCAATCGGGGCCAGAACCACCTTAGAGGGAAGATGGACTGCCTGGCAGGGCTGCCATGAAGATGGGAACAGTCTGAATACCGAAGACTGTGCAGAAGCGAAGAGATGGTGAACGGTGTGTGAACGGGGTGAGAATACTTCTGAATTACTATATGTTCCCCTGATTAAAAACGTATATCAGAAAAGAGGACTCATAAGGATCTTTGAACTGGTGGCGTATTAATATTGGAGAAGAGTTTGTAATACAAAAAAAAAATAACTCTAAAAACTGAAAGACTGAAGGAAAGGAAAGTGAAGGAAGATTAAAATAAATTGAATAATTGAAAATTGGACTCTGTGATTGGACAG